>JAPFRW010000484.1:0-24258 GCA_030778065.1 Akanthomyces uredinophilus
TCCTCGACCACGAGCAGCACCACCTCCAGCACCGCCTCTAGCACCACCTCCAGCACCTCAAGCGCTACGACACCGACGTCAACAACGAGCAGCACCACCACTTCCAGCAGCTCGTCGGCCACCACCACGACACCTCCCACGACCACCACGTCGTCGACTACCACCACCAGCTGTTCGACCACCAGTTCCGGCCCCGCCCCGTCCGCGTGCGCGACCGGGCTCCCGGCCGCTTGCAACAGCATTGGCAGAGTGAACGGACCCGCCATTATCCCGTTTCTCGCGGGCTGCACTATTGCCCTGGGACCTTTCGCAGCCGGTAACACACTGACCTGCCTCAGCCAGTCTGCCATTGGCTTGACCACTGCCGGCTCGACCATTGTCACCTGCCTGACCAACTCGCTTAAGAGCCAATGCATTACGGCGCTGCCCGCGGCCTGCACCAAGCTACGCACCCAGACGGGCCTGGCGCTTCTCCCCGACGTCGCGCTCTGCGTCACAGCCCTCGGTCCGTATGCCATCGGATCGACGCTGACCTGCCTCGCGACATCCCAAATCACCTCGAGCACGACAGGCGCCGGCATCATTGCCTGCATAGAGACGTCTCTTGGTCTGCGGTCGTCCGCGCCGGGCGCTGGAGGCGGCGGCGGTGCTGCTTGCACTCCGGGGCCGACGCCCGGAACATGCTCCGTGTCGTTCCCTAGCGCGTGCGCCAACATAGGATCCATCAACGGCCTCCAGTTACTGACCCAAATCCCGCTCTGCGTCACGGCGCTTGGGGCCTTCGGCCTCGGTAATGCAGCGCAGTGTCTCGTCACGACCGGCATCACGGTCAGCACGGCGGGTTCGAGCATCCTCACCTGCCTCACCACCGCGCTCAAGGCGCAGTGCCCCAAGGCACTGCCCGCTGCTTGCACGAACCTGGCCAAGGACTCGATTCCCCAGCTGGCGGTGGACATTCCGCTGTGCACAGCAGCGCTCGGCCCTTATGCTGCCGGTAGTGCCCTGACGTGCCTATCGACAAGCACTGGCAGTGGGCAGCAGATCGTTACTTGCCTGAACAATGCTTTGGGAATTGTTGTATAATTAGTTCTGAACATTTCTCCATTTTTAATATTTTCTTTCTCGTTAATTTAATTTATCACTTTTCTTCATCACCCTGGAGTTCTGATAAGACGTTTTCTGACGCACAAACTGTAGAATCCATGTGGCTTGCTTCTGACACTGACCGAAGCCACGGGGCTGGCACATATTGTACGATACAAGCAAAATGCGATTTCCCATTATGTCGCTTTCACCATGAATAATGTCGAGTGTATATTACCCTCCCCTCTCTTTATTTAAAGGGCTTTACCAGGACCGAGTTTTTATGCCCGCGCCAGGTGTGCAGGCTAATTATACAAGGAAAATAGAGCACCAGGCGGGCAATGCACACACGCGCGAGTGTAAACCTAATGAACAGCCGGGCTTCGGCTGCACTGAGCATGCATGATTGATAAAACTTATTAACAAAGCTCCGCATAAGCGGCTCCATGGAAGTATCAGCCGTTCGGCGTTTCGTCAAAAGGGAAAATACGTATTTGGACTTGACCGGCGTGCCGCCCTTCGCCTGCAGTATTCCTTCAGTTTAGTGCTGACGTTCCTGATGATGACCCGAACTTAGGCTCAGACATGTTACGTAGTATCGTTGAGAGGAGAACATAAGGCGTGTTGAATGTGAGTTGATTGGTTGCCTAGACTGCTTTTCCTTCAAAAAGAACCAGTCTTTGGAGACTCTTCCATTTTGTCATTCCCAATTTCACCAGAGCTGTGTCGCGAGGAACACCCAGGTAACATTGTTAGGGTTGTCAGCAATGCCAGCATCAACTGCAGCTTTGTCGCTGTCGATCGGCTTTTGGTGGTTGTTGTGGTGCCCACTGGCAGTTGGACTTGAGACTTATACCTGGCCAAATCGCCACATCGACCTCCTCGAGCACATGTTGTATGAGCACAGCGGCTATCATGTCAACTCGCCCGCCTCTTTTGTCGTTCCCTGCGGTACCGTCTCTTTTGGAGCAGGTAGGAATGGTCCAGCGGAATGGCTCAGGACTGCCTACCATGACATGGCCAATGCCGATGTCCTGGCCGGCGTGGGCGGAATCGATGCCTCCATTGGCTTTGAGCTCGACAGGGATGAGAATCCTGGTAAAGGGTTCAACGAGACTCTATTCAACTTGCGTGATTTCATGACAGCGCGGACCTCGATGGCAGATTTAATTGCCATGGGAGCATTGTTTGCAGCGGGTGGCTGCTCAGGGGGCAAAGTCGTGCTTCCGTTTCGTGGTGGTCGAATTGACGCGGTCGGTCCGGGCCCGAAAGGTGTCCCTCGGCCCGAGGAGACGCTGGAGAGCCACGAAGACGCCTTTGTGCGGCAAGGATTCAACCGGGAAGATATGATCGGTCTCGTGGCTTGCGGTCATACCCTTGGAGGGGTTCATGGCGTTGACTTTCCAGAAATTGTGGATGTTATCAATGATACAGTACGCTTTTACGAATGGAACAGAGTTCACTCATCTAACAACAAGCCAGACTACTGATGACAATACGCAAACATTCGACAGCACCAATGAAGGCGAATCCTCGTTTGACAATCAAGTGTAAGCCACATCGCATACCATCAATGCAACCTAACTAAAAGTTGTACTAGTGCCCTCGATTTTGTCTCGAAAATTGGACAAAATCCACTCGCGTTTGGCCACAACGTGACTGCCAGGTCAGATGCTCGAATCTTCGACGCTGATGGCGGCAAGTTGATCGGGGAAATGGCTCAATCAAACGACTTTTTCTTGGGAAAATGCCGAGATCTCCTAGAGAGAATGATCAATACCGTGCCAAAAGGGGTTACTCTCGGAAGTCCCATAGATATTATCCCAGTCAAGCCATCCAGCCTCTATGCTGCGGTCGGCACTAGCCCCGGCAAGATGACTGTCACCGGCCTCGTTCGGGTACGTGCTAATCGATCAGTCGCTTCGCAATAGAATTGGGAGACTAACGTAATATCAGCTCATATCGCGAGAAAACTCGTGGGATGCAGACCCAGGCCGGACGGTCAAGATACATCTGCGCCCGCGTTCGGGGGCGGCATGCTCAGATGAGATACCTTGCACGGTGGCTGAGGCGACAGAGTTCTCTTGGTCTCGAAGCCTGTACCACCAGGGTGGATATCCCTACTTCAAGAAATATAAATTCGCTCATGAAATACCGGCAAAGGAAGGCATTTCCGCTTTCGACGTTGAAGTAGTAGACACAGCGGCGGATGGGTCGATCAGCTCTACGATGCATACAAATGGCGGCAATGGTTTTCCTTTTGAGGACAATATCCTCACGCAGCCACAATCGACATGCAACGGACAAAGGGCATCTGGACTATTCAACCTGACCGTTGCAGTACGTGCCAAAACTACGTCGTGGTCGCTTGCCACTAAAACTGACGATGCGGCCTCTAGGTCCGGGAAGATACCGGCTTGACGGCGCTGAAGGCAAAATTCCAGCTTCCACAGCCTCTCAATGCACTAGTTCCGGTAATAACAACAATGTCTACAGATCTGATGCGGATTGGCAGCATCAAGAGCACGGGGTATACCCTGTTTCACGCGCAGTACCACTTGCCAGTGGGCACTTATACGTTGACTTATGATTTAGTGGCATCAAACGCTACGAAGCAAGTTCAAAGCACCTTCAACGAAGTACCAGAGATTAAGACATGCCCAGAGAGCGATGGAATGGCTTGAACAGATTGCCTAGCCGGAGCTAAGCACCAGTCCCCCTGGGTGGCAGCGGCATATGTACATATGCGTGCGGTCGCACAATTGTCGCAAAGTAAATAGCTTCGATGCCATATACGCAAGAACAGTCAGAGAGCATCTCATAGAGTTTTCAGAAAGATTCAATCACGACCACTGACAAAGGCATCACTGGACCCTTCAAGCCCACCACTTCTGTCCCAGACTGCACGACGTGCCACCAGTTCATCGCTTCATCATGTCCAGAGCAGATGTAACTGTATAGCATGAGAGACTAACAATCTAGGTCCTGGGAGAAGCAAAAAGAAACAGTGGCTACGAAGCAAAACGCCCCCTGCATCAGCGGACCCTCCAAAACAGCCTGACTGAGCTCCTACAGACAGGCACCAAGACATGCAAAGCAAGCATGGCTTGGCCACCCCTTTTTCTTCGACAACTCCGTACCTTGCATCAGCATTGGGGGCTCACAAGTTTGAAGAGGAGACTCGAGTGGATTTGTTGTCCCGTCTTGCAGCGGGGGAAGGCGGGCGACGGGTGCCTCTGACCGCCGTGCACAGTCTCAATCCATTTCCTTTTCGTTCTTTTTGGGGGCCATGCCTTTTTGTGTATTTAACGATCTGCAAGCAACGTATGCGACAAAGAAAGCTTCCACTTGGTCCAAAAACGGGAAAACCAGAGGAGCCCACGACCGCCAGATACAGAAAGGCACATATGGATGACGAGGAGGCTGGCCTCTCGACCCTATGCCGAAGAAGCAACCATGCCCTACTCGCTCCACGAGGTCGGGCGCCGCACTTGGCTGCGCCCGTTATTCGTTTTGCGTATACGATTTTATCTCGCACATCAACTGATATATGACGAGACTGCTTCCAGATACGCCCAGTGCGTAGCACACTGTGAGGAGGTGGAGTGTGCGTAAGAATATGGGGAAGGAAAAAAAGAAAAGGAAAACTGCATCAACCGGGTTTTTGGAATGAGAGTTGGCAGGCGCGGCAGCCCGTGTCCGCTTTCGACTTGGCCTCCCCCACAGCGAAGATCTGGCACGGCGAGGAACGGGATACCAGGCAGGTCGCTCAATTGCACGGGGTCAGCCGTTGGAGTAGCTGGACCGAAAACAGAGTAGTTGCAAGCTGGCTGGCGTAAGAAACATCGTCGACGTTGATCGCGACTTGCGTTCTCACTCTGGCCACGGTATCAAGGATTGCCTCTGACTCGTCATTCCTTTCTTTTGTTTTTGCTGGCTACGCTTGATTTCTTGGAAGCTGGCGTCGCAAGGACGAGCTGAAAAGTTTTCCGATTGCATCATGCAATCCCATGGCGATACAAGACATGCATACATGGCTTACCTCGTCCTGGGATCACTTGTTTTTCTTTCTGCCTAGTGGAACCAAAAGAAGGCAGCGTTGCAGTACATGAAAATAGGATGCGACTTGTCGTGGTTGGGAAACAAGGGCATTTCCAACTGTGTGGCTTTACATCTAGTGGCTGGGCGACTGCAACATGTTTTCTTTTTCCTCGCAAGCTACTGCACCTTATACAGACGCCCACGCCTCGCCTTTTTAGTCTGGGTGTGAGACTACTGATATTCTGGGAGAGAGGAACTAAATCGGCAAAAAAAAAATCGTACCATGTTGATCCGTAGTCACATTCAATTAGTGCAGAAGGCGCAGGATACTTCGTTGCCCTTGTGCGCTAGGTACCAGCAACTAGTAGCACAAGTATCAACCAGAGATTGTCGAGTTGCGATGGATAACGTCGGCATCTACTGTGATGAGCATTTTCCGCCGCTTCATGCCTCCGCCACATAGATTAATTGACTGCCGGTTGTCTATTGCCGCTGGAGTAGATCACATTAGTTAGTCCGCCCCAGCAAATGGGACCAGGGCCCTTCCAGGAATTTGGCACGGTTCTTGTCTCTTGCCGCAGACGAGACGCTCACATGACAGTGGTTTATGCACAAATATATTGCATTTATGGGCACCTTGCTGTCGGAATCTGGACCGTGCCTTGCCAGGGTGTCATACCTTCGACAGCTGCCGCAACTGTGAGCATTGCCGCATCGGGTGCCTGGACCATGTCGCCAACATGTCGCTAAACTGTCTTTGGGCAATATGCAGGTGGAGGCGGCTAGGATTGATATTGGCGATTGAGAGGAATCCGGAAGAGGCTTTGTAATGAGAAACAGAAAAACACAGGCTCCATGTTGCTCTCAGGAGGCGTACACGCAAAAGTAAGCCACGCCCTTCTTTATCGCGCACCTTGCTCGGATCCGAATACCACTTGTGTCAAGAGATTGAACGATGCAAAAGTTGGGACGAAAAGCATTTGGGTGCAATTAGACCAAGCCGTGGCAGAGTTTGAGGACATGCCGGCCTGGCACTTGAGCGAATCAGGCAGGTAAGTACTGGTTTGTCGGTCCGCTAGAGCGAGCAAGCCACCAAAAAAAAAAACGTGCGAGCGTACTGGCATTTGCCGTGGCGGGAATAAAGCTACGGTTCTCAAAATACAAGTTGCCTACGTCGTTGTGGTTCTGACAGAGCAGATTCATGACTGCCATATGAAACGTCCATACGAAGCCGAGGAAGCCACGGAAGCCAAGAAGCAGCGGTTGATGTCAAGACGCTCCGCATTGAAGTGAAAACAAGAACGACGATCTATGCTCTTTGCCTTTTATCGATGGAAGAGGCCACGCCCCTGCACGAATAAACACATCTTACCAGGACATAATGGTCTCTTCTGCTTGTTTTCTGGCTCGGACCCGTCAGCCTCATTTATTCGAGGGAGGCGACAGGAACCTGCTAGCAGGACCGGTTCGCTTCCCGTCTAGATACAGTACAGCGAGTGGGGATGCAGTGCGCTATTTAATTTATAGTAGGAGCCTTGTTGACTTTTATATTGTTGTGTGTCTTTCCATCTCTGTGCCTCTTTGCTTTTTTGCACAAGAACATAAATCCTTGCGAATAGCCTCGATTTGGGATGGCGCCATGCAGCTGAGGCTTAGTCTCGTCTTTCTAGCGTAAATTCCGAGTTGCCAGCACCAGGGGACTGGTCGCATACATTAGTTGATCGTTAGACAGAAGAGGGGTAAGAGTCGAGGAAAGGAAGCCTTGAGGTGTCTTCTCGTCTCGATTCTGACACGAAATGATACAAGTCAGTTTCCGACTTCTTCCTTTTTGTTTTTCAAGTCTCCGCCTACCCTAGCATCAGTCGCTCTACCGCAGCGGAGCTCTTCTCTTTAGCAAACGTGGCAAAGTGTTAGCACTTTTGGCTTACGGCTTTTGGCGAGGATTATTAAATTGGATTTACCATGTGCCCCGGATGGAAAATTTTGCTTTGAACTTTTGTTGCTGGTTGTGGTCTTCGCGGTAGGAACCCCTCATATACGTCAGGATTGGCCCTTCGGTTATTATAAGACTCCGGGTCAGTCGCTGAGAATCCCAACAAAACCCCCCTCGACTCTACGATTGTAGCTCCCTTGTACAGTACTCCGTAAGCAATACCACATTGAAGATGTTGCGCGGAGTAAATCGCCACCATCAAATGCTGAGCAGCCCACGGCGCAGCTTGACACCGTGTCATTCTCGGCCGAGGGCCCCATGTATCGAGGACTTAAGGATTTTAGCCCGTAGTAAACTTCAAAGCCTTATCTTTCGGGTGACGCGGCATGATTTTCTTCTCAGTGTCAATTTTCTTCTCATTGAAAATTTCTTTGGCTGCAATTCAGCGCCGATCTCCTACTAGACATGTCGGTCCCTGAGTCGTACCTGGCACATGATGCGCCAAAACAACTGCACAAAAAGCAAGTTCAGAGGCAAAAGTAAAACTATATCTCGAAACGGACGATGCTAGTTTGTGATCCTCGCCACTAGTCTGGACGCTTTCCACGAATCCCGCCTCGCAGGCCGCCTCACAGTAGTGTAAGGTAGCAAGCCAGAGGGCTGTCCTCCTCTACGCTTCGCTCTCAAAAAGTCCAAGCAGCTCAAAAAAGTCGAGGTTCACGAAGCTCTTTTCAGCTGCATACCAAGGAAGAGAGTGAAAAAAAAATCTGTCGATAATTGCAACTAGGAAGGCAGGCTACGCGGGATCGGACAACTCTTATTTTATGATCGCAAATACAGGGAAGCGTCGTCGGCACATCGACTTTATGTCAGGACACTTATAATTACAAAATTTCAAACAGTGCAGTTGAGAAGAATGGTATTTTGTCTTTAAGTCGCTGAGAAGCACATATGAGCAGCTGACAGCGAATGGACAAGAATAACCTACTCGAGGCTCGTCGTCCGACAACTTGTGCACCGAACGATGAAGTCAAAGAGAGAAAATGGTACCAAAGTGCACATTATATAATGCAGAATTATATAATGCAGAAGTTTTATTTCTTAGGAGAGAACTCGTGCTCAAGGTCGTATATCACAACTCAGTACATATCTCCCTAGACATAGTTCTCAGCACGGCAGCAATGTTGCAACCTCCTATTCCGTGACTGCTCAGCGCCCCTTTGAAAAAGCGGATATCACTCTACAAAGTTTCCGTATTGCAATCGCAGACTCTGTTGCACTTTTCGTCCCTTTTCCTAGCCTCTCGTCTTGTAAAAGCAAGTTCATTGGCCTCTGTAAAGTACCACGACAGGGATACACAACAAGACTTGACAGAAGGCTGGCCGATGTTGCTCTGCGGAGCCGGCATTCGAATCAGAAGCTTAATCTTGTCATCAGTGAATTCTGAAGCTATATATTCCACTTCCTGATACACGGCCGGTTCATCGGGCAAGTGTGTCGCCTGTCCAGAAATGTTGCAGAATTACTCCGACTAGTAGCATCGTGGCATGTGTAATACTGACCTCAGTCATTTCGTGGCACAGCTATAAAAAGTTTCTAGCAAAGTGACAAAAAGAGTCTTCAGATACTAAAGTCTTCCCATCACGACACAAGTTCGTGTTGCTCGTGTTGTCCTGCAATGCCAAACCAACCCCAAGCTTCATGGTAAAATAGCCAGAAGGCACGCATGCCTGATGTTCTTAATTTGCAAACAATCACTTGTCACAGCTTTTCTTAGAACTAGTGCTCGTATTGGAGTATGATGATTTCCAAGCCCTTGCATGCTCTGTCGCTAATCGAGGAAGGAATTCGCTGCCCCGGTCAAAGGTTTACCACAGCATGCGATACGGGCTCAATGGAGAGCAGATTACGCAAAGCAGAGCGGGATCGAGGACGATCAGAGCTACCCGCGTGGCATAATACAGACAAAAACAGCAACATATCGGCTGTAAACATAAAATTGACACACAGCGACTCCGAGTGTGAGTACGTTTAGCTGTCCATGCACGACGGCAACCTACCCTATATCTGCACTGCCAAGGTCAGGGCACCGCTCCACGATCAGACAGCAAACAATAGTTCTCTGGGCCGCTCAGTTGATGTTTGTGTCAGATAGTAATGTAAAGGAACAAATAATCCAATGCCATTTTATCTGCTGCATGTAAAGTTTCAGCGAAAAGAGCCGGTTCATTGTTTTACTAAGTATCACACGGCAGATACAAGCCTGGTGCTGTCAGAGCTAGATGACCTTTGAGACGAAATGGCCTTATCAATTTAATCAAGACAACCATAAATATTTCATCAATAAAAACGTGCGAGTTTTCAGGATTATCATACCCTGAGCCTTCATCGCGCAAACATGAGTTGGTACAGAGGCGCCTCAAGCCAAGATCCTCTTCGAGCAGAGACAAATGTACTACAGTACAGTTGGAAGTTGACCGGGTCTGAATTACCAGTGCCCGGAAAGCACGCTGTTGCTGCCGCGAATCCTGCCAGAACGCCACTGAGACATCACACAGGCTGCAGCCGGGTGGCTTCCCCGACGACTGGGATACGACGCCCGCATACGTATGTAGTCACACCACTTGGATGGGGACCTCTACTCGGTGCATGAGGCATTGATGGGGGTGACGGCATCAAATTTACGGATACATGAGTCAGGGTTCCATTGCGCGGCGATTGCGCCGACTACCGTATCTGGGAGACGATATAATGGTCCTTTGGTGTGTGCTCGATCACCGACATTTCGGGTATCACTGCTGCTGTGCTACTCAGAAGCGCCACTTTATTGGCATGCTTCATTTTGCTCAGTTTGGCGCTTTTTATTAAAGCGGGTGGTGTTGAACGCCACCAGGCTTCTCAGGCACAAGGCCCTCTTTCTTCATGTGACGCTGATATCACTATTTGGAAGAAGAAATTGGCCTGTCGCACGTTGAGCCTACCAGCACTCCAGAGCGCTGTAATCCACTTCGAATGGCCAGGCCCAGGCCTTTGTCAACGGCGGAAATTGCCGAGGACCTGGCTGTGTCAGGTGAGGCACCGAAGCCTCGTACAAATGGCACAAGTTGCACAATTTTCACCGCTAATTCGTACTGAGAATTTCCAATGCCTGCGTTACTTCATACAACTACAGCGCACATGGAACAAAACACGGCAGTGTTGCTGTCGGCCGTGGTGCGGTCAAACATATTCAGGGTCGTATCTGATTGAACGACTACTCGCTGAGGGTGGGCCTGATTTGTCGTGATCAAAACACGATGAACGTGGTAACTTAGGCAAGCAGGTTCCATTGACAATGGCGTTTGGGCAAGTTTATTGGCGAGAAAAATTCTGGATTGCCTCAATGATGGGCCTGGATGTTGCCACTACTTACCACTCCTTGCACTCCGTAGTTACTTGTTAGTTCCGCCATCTTAACTCCCTGTCTAGCTCTGCGTGCGGGCCAATGACGCGAGACGTTGTCCGGCAATTCTCAAGCACGCCACGTAAATCTGTCATGAGCCCTGTCGGAACCGAGCCTGCCGCTCAGTGTGCTGGAGTCAATTCCGATACAAGACCCACGATCGACACATCCTCATTTGGCAAAGGAGACGAATCTCCGACGGCGTCATCCTCTCAGAAAAAATATACGATGGCCAGGCACAGACACTGGAAAAGGAATCAAAGCCGCCATTTACAGGTCCATTCAAGTACACGGGCTCACCAGTTGCTAGACATGGCGGGCAGACGTGTATGAGGGGGATAGTTGCAGAATCGAGCTTAGCAAGAGGCAATTGGCCAAATTCACTAGCGCACGTCGGGCCGTGTTCGCCAGGCGCTGTTTCTTTGCTTCCTGATTCATGATATCCCTACGCACAAGCTAATTCTTTGCTAGCTGTCTCTGACAGCGAGGGACTTTCCCAGATGGGGAGGCAATTTGTCGCACTAACCAACATCCCTGATCCCTACCTTGCGGAGGCGGGCAAGAGGGCAACACGCGATTACACCAGTTTCGAGCCTTTCAAGTGTAGATCAGAGGTTCCCGACCGCAGCACAGCCAAGAAAATGAGAGTCATTTTTGCTCTTGCTATCCGTACTGAGTCTGGACATGGTCGGCCTTCGAAAGCCGCACACTAATAACGCCCTTGCCTGCAATAACATACAAGGGTCAATCGGCTGGACAGCTACCCGACTCAGCGCGTGCCAGCTGCCGACTGTGGCTGTATAAGCTGTGCATGAAGCTGCGCAGCATGGAAAGACTGCTGGAACATGAGTTTTGTGTACCTCCCACTCGTTGATCAGGTACCTATCGGGTAGCAAAGGCAAATGTGCAAGCACTCGGCCGATACAACCCACTGATGTTGATTATCAGTCCCTGGTGCGAAGAAGTGAATGTAACGAACGTATGGCGATCTTGTGGTGAGGCTGAAAACACCACGAGACTACTGAGCCACTTTGGCTCTCGAGAAGTGAAACAAGGGGGAATCTCATTACTCTCAGTACCAGTCTTTGAGGGACCCAAGTGGCAGCCAGAATTGGCCGCGACAATGTGAGGAGACAAAGCAAGGCTCACCTTTTCCAGTACCAGAAATCCAGCTCCAGTACCTGCTACCTTGACCAGAAACTCAATTTAGTATACTTTTGCAGGCGAAAATCTCATGTACATTTATTGCACATTTTTCTTCGGTGGTTAGCTAGGTGAAGGAAGAAACACAAGCCTCTTGCGTCCTGTCTAAGTAGGTGTGGGCGGCCCGTTTTGTCCTTCGCGTGGCCTGTTCGTCTATTCTTTGCTTGTCAGGCATGGATGAAATCACATCCGGTCAAACGACAAGCCATGTCTTGGATGAAGGGGGCACGAGGGGTTCGTTTGATGTCTCCCAAACTCTCAATGCAACTGCGAGGTGTGACGAAATCCTTCAGCGGAGGGTCGGCAAGCGTTCGAGAAGGTGCCAAAAACAATACCGAGGCAACGGTAGTGTGAAGAGGGGAAGTGAGACCCTGTTGGCACCCCAGCACGCTAACATGCCCGCTAGGACAAAGACAGTGAAGCATCTGCAACGGTCCTCTACCAGTACCAGTATGTTAGCTTGCCTGTCAACTGTCAAGCAAGTCAAAAGGGGCATCCCGCGACGACAGTGCCCACGTTGGGAAAAACGTACTTGGCCAAGGGCTAGCAGAGAATCGGCAGTTCGATGTAGCCGGCCACCGGCCCGCCACCAACATTGGGCTTGACTCGCGTGCCTGAGCTCGCCAGCATGTGTGCACTAATTTGAATCAGGGCGCACATCCAATTAAAGTGCGCTCGTGAAGTAAGACCCTCCTCTGCTGATGCGCGAGGCTGTGAGAGCGGCACCAGAATACAACTTTGCTCTATTCAGTGTCGCCGCTGTCACTCCTCAGAACGGACGGCCGGTGCACGAAAGTGCTGCGGAAAGGCAAAGGCGCTTAAGATCGCCGATTGGCGCTGGCGAGGCCGTGACAGCGTCGTGATACTTGATGGCACAATGGCATTGCTATGACGCGTGGCGCTGCAGCCTATCGACCTACTGCGCCAGGTCAATCACTGCATTATCAAAACATGCAGTGGGTGGTATTTAATCCTTAGCGTCCAGCACTTTCCTGAATTGGGGTGAAACAAAAAACGGCCGACTAACAGGCCTCGCATGCAGAAGAGTGGCGGCGATGGCGTGGCTCCTAATGAGACCTTGCACAGCGGTTGTCTCCGGCCTTCCCCTACCATGATTACACTCCGACACATACGGATCTACAAGTTGAAAAGGTGGGCTAGGTGAATTTCGACCAAGCTGTGGCACAGCTGTTGCCATGTCTGTTCCTGGAAGTAGGCATTGTAGGTTAGCAGATACCGACATCTCACAATAGAATCATGACGTACCGCCTTGAGCCCGTGATACAACCGAGACGATAGAGCTCTGTTTTCCGTCCGAGTCTATGTGTCTTCATGAGAAGAGTGCAACAGAAAGTACTTGTTAACTAATTAATCGCTAAATGCACATCTTCAGCATCGATAGTCTTACACCTCCCCCAATTCAAGTCTCTGTGGCTATCACCGAGACCCAAGAGATGGCCCGATGAGACGCTATTCTCAAAGTCGAACACTTCTCCGAGCCGATGACCCCTTGGTCGTGGCATCCAGCCGTTGAATGGTCCCTGCGTGGCCCTTGCGCGTGACGATGTTGCACACCTGCATATTTGGAGGGACGCTAAGCCCTGACCGCCATGTGTGAACCAGCTAGAGCAGGCCAGGTTTCCAAGTCGCCAGAAATGCACAGACAAGTGGTGTGATTTGCGCTGTCAAGTTCCTTCCAGAACACGCTACAATTGAAGCATCCTGTAGCTATGCCCGTCCACAACTCGTGTGTTTAGTGCGACGGAACGTCGTCTAGAGGATCAGTGCTAAGTAGTTAATGACTCCTCTTGTCTGCAGAATGGCGTGCGCCGAGCCAAAAATGCCCACTGGACTCGTTGTTTCGTGTTTCGAAGAGGCCAGCTACATCATCCCCCCCCCCCGGGCAACAATTTATGTACTGCGTACTTGTCAAGATCTGCGCCGCACTTCCCCGCAAGGCACGGATCACATCCAGGCTCTTGCTGCGCGGCGAGATTCTCGTAGGAACCTCGAAGCTCGGACCAGGCTGCATTAACAAGTCCGCGATGCAAGACCATGCGTAGCGCATCGGTGATCTCCCAGTAAACCACCTACCATCATTTTTCGGCCGGGAATTGCAGCCCTGAAATTTATGATGCTCGGAAGAGGCGGCTGCTCCACCCCTGTTGATACACAAGAGCCCTGCTCTCGAGGACGCAAGACAGGGAAAGGCGTTTTTGTTTCGGTAGCACCGCAGAGGGATCGTCGCAGTTTCTTGAAGATGATGACAACGGCCTTTTGGGGCGGCACTGCCTCATGGTCAACTGCGCGACACGGTATATCAACCACTTGTCCCGGTCGAAGGCCACTACAACCCCGCTGCTAATGAAAACCAGATATGGCAGCTCGAATGCTGAGTCTAGAGCAACGTGGCAGTTGCTGTCTTGAGTCGTACCAAGTTGAATACCAGGCTGGTTCTTTCCTCTGAAACAGTGGCGGGCATCGATGATTGAACGCCAGTGTAATCCTGGCCGTCCGTGGCAAGGTATCATTTCTCCGAAAGCCTGGGATGCAGTCCCAATGGGGAAAACACGCACTGCACGTGAGAATCTGAAACCACTCAGCTGCATTGTTAGCTTTATTGTGCAGGACAGTGCTCAGTCGACCCTTGCCATGCCGCTCTTCAAGTCTGTCTTCTAGCTGCACGCAGGCGCCTTCTAGCACCGTTCTCCAGCAACGCCACACCAAACGACAACGTCACGGGCGACACGAAAAAACTTAGCACAATGCTCGCAAGCCACAAATAATGACCAGGCCCCTGGCCACAGCTCCATCAAGCTAACCAAGGAGCTAGCGACTGGGCGGTTTGATGTTGCCTTGGTGTGAGCCGTGGCTTCTGATAAGCCGCTAGGCCAACTAGACTACCATTTACTCTCCGACGCCAGCCGGCACGGCGATCTTGTGCGGTCGCCATTTGTGAATTTTTGATAAACGAAGTGAGTGAAGCTGAAGGATTCTTCTGTGCAGCCTTGAGTTCAAGAGCTTGGCGGAAGCCTCCGGTGTGGTGTCGTTATCAAGCTAACTTATACGGACAGTGTGTGGCCGAATTAGACAGGTCTCTGGCTGCTGGGGCCGGGCGACGCCGATTAGCTTCCCGTTGTTAAATCCCGCCCGGCTTTGGACAACTAATAAACATACCTGTCGGCCTGCGATGGGGAAAAGAACTCACCAACAGATGGGTGGCTGGAAACCATTATCATCGTGAGTTGCACATTGCAATTGCAATTATGGCTGTGCTTGCAGTGCCGCTGCCTCTCTGACGTGTCCATGCTCATAATGATTATTACCAACCTCGCCCATTCTGTCGGAAACGGCCGAAGGTAAAAGACTGAAACACCGAAAGAGGGTCCTGATCTCGCCCAAAATCACTCCGTCGTAGACGTATCCTGAGATTGCTGATCACGAGCCGTCCCTTTGAGTAGACAGCGGCCCCTGCACCGGAGTCTAGGCAGATTATTAGGCCATACCCCAGCTTGTTTCGGTGTCGGCAGCCGAGCTGCAGTGTCTACTGCAGTCCATAACACACGAGGTGGTGAAGAGTTTTTAACCCGAAACAATTAGAATGAAGAAATAAGAACAAAGCGATTGTATTCTGAGGAACAGCTCCGGCCTAGTCGTATCGAAAGTATCCATACAACCAACCATAGCACACCCCATATGGAAGACAGGTACCATGTGGGCCGATTTGGAGCATCAAGCACCTTGGTGAGCGCGGCTAAGCTAGTGATTGACATGCAGTGATCCATGTTAGTGTTCGTTTCATGCAGGAGCCTGACTCTTTCGCCATATTTGCGATTCGAAGGGAGGCTTAACTAATGATGGCTCGCTCCAAAAAAAAATCGCTCGAAATTGGGGCGTCGAGTTTGCTACGCAAGCCCCCCTGGCGGTCGGCGTAGTTGGCAAGCTACTGAATCGCTCGCCGACATGGGGTAAATTTGTCCCAGGGAACCATGTCCCTGGCGAGATCGATACCATGTAGTGTGTTGGCGCCGCGCCATTGGCCAGAGGGGCAAGATAGAACAAGTCAGCGAGCTCATCTTGGTCCTGCCCGAGATCCCTGGCCCGTCGGTAGCGCGCGACGTTGTAAGACTTTAAGACATCATTACTGGTAGCTTTGGGAGAGATAAAATTGAGACCCATTGACGAGGGCTCGCATCGGGTTTCTGACAGTCTGCTGACGAGCCCAGAACGGTGCCGCAGTGGAACTTGCTTGTGGGACGTGGCTGCACATGAAGGCTCCAATCTGGCAGAAATTGTGGTGACAGAGACCAGCGCTCGGGGAGGCGGAGAGCACTCTTCCTTTGATGACGGAGTCGATCCCCCGTACTCCATTGTTGCCTGTATGATTATGATGGTGAGCTTGACTATTGACTCGCGCCAAATGGCTTGACCCACAGTATCTCGACAACGGATCCCTGCATACATCGTAATTCGTATATTAACTTGCCGGAGTGCATACTAGTAGTGAGATGCTGCAGGGATGGGGAGCGCAAAGATGGGGATGCCTCTTATTCGACAGTCTCCATGGTAAACTTGTGCCTTTCCGAATTTGCTCAGTGAGAGGGTCATGCCAAGCACCAGACTAGCTAGACGAGGTCACTAGAACAGCAAAAGTGAGCAACACATGTCTCCAAATTTTTCTTCAGCAAGGCTAGGGAACCAGGGCACGAGGCTCCTGACATGAAGTGGCCTGATTCTATAGTGGGCAGAACGGCAGGTCGACCATGGTGTCGCGGAAAGGCAGACATGCGGCACGATGGATTGCTCTGGGAGGCGGCCAACTAATAAGGCTCTTTAACGAATCTCGACGCAAGCCCGCAAGTTGTTGCCATTGTTTCCGAAATACGTGCCGTGAAAACGCTTGGCTATGCGCATGAAGGACAAAGTTTGGGGAGCATCAAAAGCCCGATTTGCTATTTCCAAATGTGCTCAATATGTCGGCATCTATGATTTGCCCGTGCAGGGAGGGACCATGTTGCGGACGCAGGGATGGCATGGCCACGCGAATATGTAGAACAACGGCCGATCGATGTCTAGCTCGCCGATACTATGGCTGGGTCCAGCTCCCCTATTTACCAAGCTTTACCTCGATTGGGGCATTGCGATGCGGCAGTTGGGTGACCGACGATCAGCATGCTACGGTTGCAGTTTCTTGGCAGTGTTTATGTTGCCGCAAAACAGCGCCCAAGGGGGTCAATAGTACTGGGCAGATAACACTTGGCAGGGCTCTGTGTCGGCGCAACAAGTTGTCCTTGGTACGCCGGGAATGATGCGAGTCAAGTCGATTTAACCGAATGAGATGGGATACGTTGCCTCATGTCATGACAGTGGTAAATGCCTCGATCCTACGTCTTGGCGCAATCGGCTCCGCAGGCCATTGTGGCGGATTGATGTGCTCACCCTCTCATGTTGACGACATGGCTTTTGGTCACTACACTCGGCGGAAAAGTCGATTGGTAGTCGCCTGCAGAGAGCCTATCAGTCTGGGCGGAAATGTGCGGAAAGGAGCAGCAAAAGTGATGAGTCCGGTCTAGTCTCTGGGACGATTGGTTGCCTAGTAAATCGGCGAGTGACCGAGCCTTGGTAGTGCCAACGACCCAATGGCAAAAGGCAAAAAAGTAATCGACCCTAAGGAAAGTCATCTCGGGAAGCTGCCAATTGGATTAGTCAAAATGTGTTGGCAGTTGAACAGCGACATATCGGTTCAATGACACCAGACTGAGCCGGTCCCAACATGGAAATAACACTGGAAGCAGGGAAACAGTGCATAATATATCTTGGCAGTACGTTTTACAAAAAGATGGAATGAGCTGATTTTTTTTGCTTTGGAAGAGACGGCACTGAGAAACGGAACCATCTCTCCCGGGTAGACAACTCTTGTTTCAATTACATGAGAATGTAAGGCGCAGACGAGAACCGCGTGAAGAAAGATATGCGACAAGGTTTGCTGCGAACTCCGTTGTCATGTATAGGCAACCACCAACTAACCCAAAGGCAGTTGCCGGCTTCCTACGCCATGAACCGCTGATTATGGACGAACTATTTTGAGGCATTCGTCAAGTTTGCTTTTTTGGCAGCATGATGTGTGTACGCATAAATCTGCGCGTGCGTTGGTTCACCCCCGATTGCCGAGGCTCACATAGTCCTTCTCCGCCCTCGATTTGAGTTTATGGTGTGTGGCTTGTTGGAGGTTTATGCGTGGTGAAGAGGGGGTCGTCGCTGGAGAACCACATTTCGCATGAATAGACAACCGCCAATTTTTGCTCCTACCAGTACTACTTATCGCCGGCCGCTGGGCCAGGCCACTAGCACGCAGGCCGATTTCCCCTCATCATCAACACTGTCCAGCGGCATGGTTTGCGCCATCCAGGGACGGCGTGGCGGGACATGTCATTGGACAAGTGCCGACCGATTTGGGCTCTCCCATCAATGCATGACCCCTATCTTGGCTACGCCACACTTGGCTAGTTTTAGTGATCCAGCAAAGCTGCTGGGCTGGACTCCAGCCAAAGAGCTGGACTGGTCGGTAGTCGGGCTCAGCGCCGCTGTTCAGCGCGCCGCCACACCCCCTGTGGTTTTCAAAGATCAAAGGTACGGCCAAAGGCAAAAACACGAGGGCGGCAGCTCCGCGATTGGCCAGGATCCAGGCCTCCATCGGATTAGCTGTTCAAGCAAGGTGCCTACGCTCGCGTTGTCGCTTTCCAGCTCGCGACTCGTCAACGGTACCCGTTTATTGCAGGCATTGTCTTTGCTGGGCATCCCGCACGCAAGCCTCCTTCTCATTTGAACAGGACCAATTTGCGCTGGCGCATGACCGTTTTACTGAGACATTTCATCGTTAGTCTGTTGTTGTTAGATTAGGCATCTCACAAACTTACGATGCTCTCTACCTTTCACATGCCACTGATTCGAGCCCATGGCAGCCTTTATCAAGGTCGAAAGAAGAACTTTATCAAGGTCGAAAGAAGAACTCAAGGCGCAGACAAGAACGCACAATCGGTGGCGCAGTGCAGGCGAGCGCAGCGTTAGTATGTAGCATGTGGGCAATGAGTCGTTGGCGACCAATACCTTCCCTGACGAGACCCGACCGACAGTGAGACACAAGGTTCATCTCATTAAAAGAGTGAGCAGGCGGGACAGGGCAGCCCGCTGTTCGGATTTCGCCAATAACCCTGTTCAGACGCCTTTGAAGGTTTGCTCGTGTCCTTGCAGACCTGTAGATTGTGGACTTCGTTGGCCACATGGCTCTGTTTCTGAGCCCTGCGAACCTTGTGTGCTTTCCTGCTATCCCTCACAGAGCAACAGCTACCACGAAGCGATTAGCCTGCATCCTGCCTGCTGGAGCCTCCGGACAACCCCCGGCTGCACACCCCCAGCTCTCCACGCTGCGCACTACTCCAGCCAAGCACGTAGTTTAGTGTGCCTCTGCCAGAACGGCTTTACAAGTAGTATATTAGCGTGCATCCGGGCAAACTCTATTTGGCTGCACCGCAACAGACGCCAGCTGCAATTTCCAGGGAAGCTTTTTACGGTTCCGATAAAGTGGTAGCCCAGTGCCCGCCCCCGCGCCTGTCCACCGGCACCGGAGCATACCGGAGTTGCCGAGTAAGGCACCTATTACACATTATCTGGTCGTTGGCTTTGGAATGGTCGGACATTTTACTTCCTGCTATCAGCAGATCTTCACTCGGAAGGCTGCGAGTTCCAGGTGACTAGACATCATCATTGACGAGTGGTTCCTTTGAAATCGAAATTGTGCTGCTGTTGCCCGCAAAGGCATAGCGCCGCCACCAGCACACCCATTCAGCTAACAAGCGAACCCACACAGTCTGCCTTCTGGCGGGCGACTACCGATACCGATGCCTTGGTACTGGTGGTGTGTCACTGGCTGGCCAGAGTGCCCCTTCACCAGCGGTACGGCCCTCGGTGGTCACAGTGACACCCAACCCAACCATTAGCCACGGCACAGCGGTCGCTGCCCACACGATCGATGTAGAAATTCGCAGCCTCGATTAGTTTTGTATATCCGGTCTCGATGCTACACAGCTCTCTTTCTGGCATGCATTGCGACATCATACTACTGCCTCTGTGCAACCAGAGGCCAGGCCAGGCAGCGCTGTCGCCGTAGTGAGAGGTTACTGGCCCGATAGCTGCGCGACCTGACTGGCCAACTGACTTGCGTCTCCTGCGTCTCTTCAAAGTCATGTGGATTGGCAAGCTGTTGCCCACTTGGCAGTGACATGCCAGCCAAATCGTATGCTGGATCGATGTGGCGACCGGCTAGAGGTAGCGAGCGGGTATTGCAACTATTGCGTTATCTCAATGAGGAATAAACGTTGGGAAATTTGACACTGGGATCGACGAAACCATTGCCGAGAATGTGCCTTGCCTAACGACTCTACGTGCTTGACCGAACAATGAATCTCCGGCTTCTCTCGCGGAACTTGTACATCTGCGTAGTAGATGGTGATGGACGTCGCTTGAACTTGAACCCTTGTGCACAGCCCGCGACGCGGCAACACCGAGTGAAGAATCGTCCACGATGCATCGTGCTCATTTAATATAACGTCGTGCTGGAGTAATGGATGTGAGGGGCCTTCACACCACCTTCTGGGAGACTTCCCGGCTCCCGCGATTTGCAGGCCCAATTTAAAGAGGCAGCTGTCGGTAGATGGCCGGCCCACAGCAGAGAGATGGATGGTATATAGGCGAAATTGCAATGAATGACTGGTGTTGGCATTGGAGACTGACGGAACATGCGGAGCTTAACTCTGAGGCTCCGCCTCGCCCATGCCCTCTCCGTTGGCGTCTACGAGAGGGAAAGAAGATGAGAATTAAGTTTAATGATGACTATAGGCCCCCCAACGGAAACGGAACAGGGAACATCCTTCTTCATCGTGCACGCAAAATTTCGAATAGCGGCGGGGCTCATCAACCAAAGCTACGTTGCAGGTCAAGACGCCAAGCAAGTGGTTACTATTGGCGGGTTAGTTTGCCCAAGTAGTTGGATGCTATAGCACAACGGGCCTCTGGGTTTCGGCCAGCCTCCGGAACGATACTTTGCAACGGCAGCACGTGTTGTTCCGCCCTTGATGAGTCCATCAGTCGAGTCAACACCTTCAAGGTCACAACGGCGCCGGAATAGGTCGGTCGATGATGTCCGTCATGATGCCTGCCTCTCGACGCACTGGCCGTGTTGTGAAGGGGGGGGGGGAGAATGTGCCAAGTAGCCGGCGACTGCCAAGGGTCGCTACCAAATTGCTAGAAAGAATTTGGTCAAAAATCTCCGGAGCATCATACCATGGCGGGCTGAAAAGCAGTCGCCAGCTAGCCAATGGACTTGCGCGCCTGCACACCACAACCTTGATTTTTCTTTTCTTTCGGTAATCTGTTTCATGTTTGAGCTGCTAGTGCTGTGGTGTGGCAGTCTACGTGAAGTCACATGAGCGGCCATGCAAGCCCGGAGTTAATAAGGCTTCCCTCTCACCCGGCGGCGGGCATTGATTAGTTGACCGAGTTGGTCTTTTCAGCCTGATATTGTTTCCAGTTATGCCACGGCTTTTGTCTGTCTAAAAAAAGATCTCAAACGTTTATGCAGAGATTGGAGGAGGGGGGGAGGGGGATCTTCCGCAGTTGACGGACGAACTATTGAGCTTGGGCACTGACTTTTACAGCAGTAAGCTCCTGCAGGCGGCCAAGTGGGCTCTCGCTCTCGCCCATCCCATTTTTCATCTTGTTCCTCCCCGCCAAATGCTGTGAAACAGGCTGGACCCCTCATCTGTTCCGTTTCAGGTTGCCATTCTTTTTTTAAACTGGCGCCGCAGGGCCAAGATGCACGCGGGAGATTTGTCGGCTGGGCATCACATTACATCACATTATCCGTAGGGCAATATCGCGACAAAGGATATTGATTCTTTTAATTGTCTGTCAGATAGTGACCGAATTTCCCTCCACCAGCCTCGGAACCCACCTCGACGGTGGAAAGTTGCAGATGGCAATGGCGCCATCTCTTGCGCAAGGGCTCCTCTTTACTATAGCTTCATACACCTGAAAACGATAATATATTGATTGTATTCAATCATGACGGCATGGACATGGTGATGCGAAGTCTGGGAGAGCCTCGTTGGGCTGAGCAACGCCGTGAGCAATGTCTCCACCCCGGTCGCTTGTTGTTTCCTGATATAGGTTACCTCGAATCGACTACTTCTTATTACCAGCGACAGCAAAACTGGACCTTGGCTGCAACAGGGAGATGTGGTACCAGCGAATGACTCTCACCGCAACGCGCAAGCGGCTGGCAGAATGTCATATAGCAAGAGTCCTGCAGGGACTTGAAAGTCAGAGGCCGGATATAGGATGATTTGCACCATGACCAAGCATTGCCCCTGCTCGGGCCGTGGCCTCTGTTATCCAGAGCCATCCGGGCAGGTCAACAATGATCTGCCAGCTAATAAATAAATCGCGGCGGTGTCACCACCCCCTGGAGGTCTAAAAATACACCGACACAAAGCGAAAGCACCTTCCTCATATGACGGCCCTCTGACACTCATGATCGTCATATGATTAACCTCACTTTTCTTCTTGTTCCCGCAGTCGTGAAATGTGTCCCAAATATGCCGGCCTTGCTCATATAGCCTGCACGACGACTTCTCCACGTTATCATGCAGGCCCAAGGGCCGGCAATGCGCACCGCTCGTAGCCGCCTGAGACACTCCCCAACGGTTCTGGGCCAAGGCGACCAGGTTCTGTCCTGCTTCCCTCTGCCCGCCCACCGCCGGCTCCCTGGTCCGGCGCTGTCATCAGCTCTGTCTCTCTCTCTCTCTGCCGGATTGCAGCTGTTGGCGGCGGCGGCGTCTGCTTCCTGTGGCTAATCAGATTGACCTGCTCCGCACACTTCCCGTACACGGCAGCCGCTTGCAGTTGTGTATGCGGATGGTGAGGGCCAGGGTACGGCTGGCCACCATCTGCCGGATGATGGAACCCCCGGAATTCGAGGTCCAACTTGGCAGTGCGAGTACTCAACATGAGTCGCGCCCGCATTACATGACAGCAGGATTATGCCGGTTGTCGTCACTGGGCTTCCTACGTCGCCCTTTTTTCCTTAACTTCCTCCCTAGTATACTTTTCGCCAGCGGACAGACACGTGGGCCCTGACAGAATAGTGCCACTCCCATGATGAGAACAGACAGTTGTGTTTCATGCGAAGGAAAAATATGGTTCAAGTGGCTTACACTTGTCTTGTAGAAACGCCAGCCGTCGTCAAACAGGGCATCTTCAGCCCAAATGGCAGCCCCCCCCCCTCCTCTTGTTGTTTATGCCACCACCGCAGAATGGAGCCCTCGATGAACGGCCCAGTCCCTTCTTGGCTGCCAGGAACGAGTTGCATGGGTCCAGCCCGCGTCTTGTGCCTGGCGGGGGGAATGGAGCTGGCGCCGCAAAAGCAGCTGTTTTTTTACGGGCTTTCATGCAGCGGAAGCGAAAATCCTCGGCCGAACGCAAATTACACGGCAAAGAGAGTTTTTCTGTCGTTAAAGAGAGTTTATTACGTTTTTTTTATCCGTCGTGGAATATTTTCTTGCTTGGCCATTGGCGAGTTCTTGTGCTTGTCGAGATTAGTCGGAACATGAGTCGCCATTGCATGTCACCGGCGCAGGCCAGACTGAGCAATGGTTTGGGGGAACATGGAGTATCCCGGTAGCTTGGATCGTTGCCCTGACTAGCAGCTGTACATGGTAGCAGACTGTTATCAAGCAAAGAAACAGGCACATGTAGTTGCTGGGTGCAAAGTGATGATGAGTCAAAGACCAATTAGAGTCGGCTAATTGGGATTAGCTGCGTAGTGCAAGTTGATTGCTTGACTCGACAATTTCATTTCATACAGGGACTAATAAGCCTTGACCTAAGCAATATCTGACGTTGACAGAACAAGGCATAGGCCAAGAGCGAGATTGGATACTTGCTTCACGAGGTGCCGGGCCGTCGACGTCCTGTAAGCCGAATGCGATGCTCTCTCGCACCCTCTTCAGGCGCATCCCGCGTTGTGCCTGTCTGTGCCTGAGGAGGAGGCTTTCGCACTCTTGGCTAGTGCCGGCGTCGACGAACATGCCATCTCTGCGTTTCCCCCGTTCCTCGAGAGTTTGATCTCCGCTGCATGAAGCATCAAGCGAAGATCTTTGAAGTAATGAGATGACTTTGAGTTGGGAGTGTGGAAAGACTGGCTTGGAGGGGAGGGGGGGGTTGCGCTGCCACGAGGAGGGTGCGTGCGCCGTGTTACAGGTTGACCAGAATCTGAAGGCGGGAGCGGCGCGTGCTATAATCCACTGGTAGGACGAGTCAGTGACTGACAGTTGACGAGAAAGGCCCAGAATCCCTGGCAGTGGTTTTTTGCCCCAGTGCCCTGGCCAGCCAGCCTGCGTTTTCTGCCCATGGGCTGAACTCTACTGATTCCTGGCGCAGTGTGGCTTTTCCCACCCATGGCTGCCACGAGGCTGAGCAAGGAAGGGGGGGGGGGGGGGGG
>JAPFRW010000501.1:0-10682 GCA_030778065.1 Akanthomyces uredinophilus
TATTAGTACGCGGACAAGCGCAATGCCGGACATGGATTGCGCTGTCCGCGTACTAATAAGTCCAGCCAACATGTATGCATTATCGAGGCTAACTGGTCCGTATCTCAGAGCCCGCAGAGCCCATGATGTAGGTGTTTATAGAAATCCTTATCAACAGCCCATCGTCCAAAACTGGTCCGAGACGCTTCCCGTCATACATGGAGCCATCTCCAGGCTTGATAGGAGCGTCGTGGCTCTGGCGGCCACTGGTCATCTTGCATGCAGATGTCGTGACAAGTGCAGCCTCGTTTGCTAGCAGCACATGTATTCTGAGACTTGCAGTGGAGGCTCATGTAGGCTGCTCACCGTGGCGTTTTATTAGTATCAGCATAGTCTACATTTAGTGCGCTATGAAAAGATAGGATGCTGCCTTTGCGAGCCTTGATAGGTGCTACCTGACGATCGCCTAGCCTGGACGCTTGGCGAGTTTAGTGAGCCATGTTAGCGCAGCAATGGTGAGTCGCCAATGTGACGCTCGCTGTATCCAGTACGCTCAGAGGCTGGGAGGCACCAAAACGGCGTCGGGTTAATGCGCTGAGAAGTGGTAGGAGGTAGGTAAGTACCTCAACGTGTTCCAACGCTATTTAGTGCTCTGTGGCGCAGTCGGCGAGTACCTTACCTAAAGGTAGCCCCCCACGGCCCCCTACCTAGGTACTGCCCTGAAGTGGTATTGTGGTCCACACGGTCACTGGCTTTTAGCCTCTCCGCGCCATCCGAGCTACTGCCCAGACAGCAGACTAATAAGGTAGGTACTGTTAAGGTAAGGCTACGGAGTACGGGACTGGGCACAATCATGCGCTGTGTCAGCTCGCTCGGAGCTCGCCCGAGCCCGTGTGAGTGCCCGCGATTAGCGCCTGCTGGTAGGTCCCGGCCAGTGCCTAGCCTGTACCCAGGTAGGTAAGTAGTTAGGGACTCGGGAAACGAAGGCCAGCCGTGACCAGTAGCAGACGAACAGCCGGCTGTGAAAATTAGTGGCTTGTTAGTTGGAGCAGTTGATCTCTGGAGTCCCGGCCGAGTAATATCATCCACCAGGCTCCTTTGATGCTACCAAATTGTGCCCTGTCACTGCATGGTACTCTGGTCATCTCTGGAGCCAATCGTTCGGGACATCGACGGCAGATTCGCAAATGCCGTAACCACCTCGTGGCAGGCCACCACCCGCAGCCAAGCTAGCTGCCTGACTCAATGCTACATACCTTACCTACCTACTTTAATAATGCATTGGCCCGTTGGCAGCTGACTGAAGCCGACGGTGGCACCAAACAGAACAACAGTCAGCTGCAAAGTACCTCGCTGCAATTATTGGCCGGCAGGTACTTGTCGTCATCATTTGCCCACGTCTGCCCTTGAACACCTGCAAACGCTTCAACACTTACTGCAAACACGCCACACATATCCTTTCTTTTTGCTTTCCCCTTGTGCATTTTCCATCATCCACTCGCTGCCTATCACGTCGTCGTTCGTCCCAGCATGGCAATGACTCGACGTCTGCTCTCATTGTGGTATCCCACGCCAGCTGTGGCCGACGCATTCTGCTCCACATTCATGATATTGGTCCGAGACCTGTTCTGGCCGTCGGTTTCACCGATAACGAAAGCATTGCGGTTCGCCCTCGCCGACGCTTGACATGGTCTATCTGAAATTCGATCGGTTTGATGGCCAGCAGATTGATGCCTACCGAGCTCACTTTGGCCGTTTGCCCTGGTAAGTCTTCCTGGAACCCGTCGGCTCTATGCAGTTGTACCGTTTGGCCGTTGCGCCTCGCTACGCTAACACAACCATGGCCCTGTTCAACAACAAATGGCCTGCGACCGCCTGGTCGGCATCAAGGTAGACTCGTGGCGCGTCGCTCCTTTGTACGGATATCAATGGCAAAACTTCACACCGAACATGGAAGTCATTCAGTTTGACAACTTCCCATGTTTGCTGATCATCCGCAGCCAAAGGCTAACAAAAGAAGCACTGACAAGACGGTATCCCTGTGCTGCCATCTGGTCGCCGACTTTGACCAGTATCCTGGCCGAACTATACACGCTAACCAGGCCGCTAGATGGGGCAGAGCGAAACTGCGACTCAATAGGCCAAGAGTTGACCAGGTTCAGCAGTGGCTAACACCATCGATCGTTGTGCGACCCTACCTGTATTCCAATCAGCACGGGCAATGTAATTACTGTTTACGAACCTGTCTCCGGACGCACGGAAGTACACTCAGCGTTCTTCTAAACAAAGTCACATCTCGCCTCGCCGCGCCTCTTTGTCCTCGCGTCGACAGAGACCACGCTTCTGCACAGATGCTTTCAGATTAGACCAGCACACGGTCCCTCTGTTCCGCCAGGCTGGCGCCACTTGGCCTCTCAACCAAGAACCCGCTTTCATCCGCAGTCTCAACGGCAATCAATCGTCACGATGCCATTATCGCTTGCCTACAAGCGCAGAATCCTTCGGGTGTCTTGGGGTGGGCAGCTCGTTGCAGACTCATCTCTCTCGTGGGGCCATCCAACGGAACAGCTCCCCATACTGGCAGAGCTGACTTCCACCAGCAAGTTCTCACCTTGACACCCACATCCAGCAAGTCAGCCCGTCTTTGCTTCTTCTCACTCCAGGCACACGCAGATAGCTCTAGCACTATCCGTACCTATACCTAATGGGTGTGGAACACAGTGCGACTCGGAATCTCAAAGTCCCTTTTACCAGTAGTTACCATCTCTTTTGGCATCCCCACCACATCGACCCACCCTTGCAACCAGCTCAGAACCCAAACGACCCGCGCCAATCGCACTTGGAACGAGCCCGTGTGCCCTTCTCCTGCTGCTTACCAGATTCAGGGTAGTGCAACGCTGCGAGAGCGGGATCGACGGCACAGCTGCTCACTACGGAGTAGACTTGGACGATTCCACGGACGGCGGAGCTGCCACCATCGATGCCTGTCCCTTTCCGGAGTCTTGTCGGAATTGTTCTCCAGGTACCTCTGCCCTCACCACTGGTAACCTACTCAATGACAGCTTATTCCTTGTGCCAGGCGAGACTGTTACCATGGCACGGCCACGTGCAAGTATTGTTGGGGCAGTTTTAGCAATTCGCCGACGCTTCTGGATTTGCATTTCCGTTGCGTAATAGCAGGCCTTCGCCTACCCGACTGCCCCATGCGAGGCCCCAATGCGAGGCCCAACCCGGCACCTTGGAATGGTTGCACACCACCTCGACAGCCACAACAGCGGGCTGGCCGCCGCAAAAGCCACTTCTTTTACAGCTCGGAGGGAATTAACAGCCCCATCCTTCCTCTTCGCTCCAGCGTATTCGACCCAGTGACGAGCCAACTATCACGCAAGCCTTGTTCTTGGCTAGCCTGGACTCGACCACCTGTAAATAAGGATATCCTCTCCAGGCTCTAGCTCGACTACGGCCCCTCAGCCACGAGTTCGCAACGGTCCTCAACATGATTGCGTTTGGTCCGCACGGTGCTTGCCGTCGCTACACAATCCAGGGTGCATCTTTTTGCCATCCGGCGCCGGACGTGCGTAACGCTCGCTCGCATCGAGAAAACTAGACTACTGCGGGCCTGCGCCAGACTATGACACCACCATGGCACGCATGGTTACCATACCGTGCTGTTCAACTTCCTGTTGCCCACTCCCGAGCACCACGCCACAATGCCACCACTCCCCTCTCGAGCATTGTGTGCGAATAACAACCCCAGATCTTCCCCATCAACAGGGTTGGCTGCTGCATGACTGCATTCGGGCTTGAGGAAAAAAAGCAACAACTGCTGAAACAAAAGCCTCCGAGAGCCACTGAGCCACCCAGGACCTCCCTCCCAGTGGGTGATCCTCTCATGTACTTGTCCTGCACGGATCGGCCAGAAGAGAGGCGTTACTAAATCTGGCATGACTGCATACCAGTACGTGCGCTGAAAGACGGGGGGTCACAACTACAACTTTGACTTTGCCTGAATCAGCCACATAGCTAGCTAGCGGCAGACGATCTCGCATTTGCACATCGCTTCAGCCCAGGAGCTAGTTAATACATGAGTCTACAGGGACATTGCACACAACGAACAAGCTTGCACGCCTTGCTGGCGTTGCAGCAGTGAAATTTCCAGAATCTACTGAATGGTAAGGAAGGGAAGAGTATATCGGCGGTATTATGCCGCTTCACGTTGGAGCGCGCCTTGGCGATGCTGTTCCCACACACCCAGGCACGGAATTTGATCGGATTATGCGATGGCAACGGCAGGCCCTATAGCGACAAATCGATACATACCGCGGCATACAATGCCAACCATGGCTAGAAATCGGCCCCCTTGGCTGCTGATATCCCAATGTTACTGGCTTGTTGTTGTGGCGAGTTGCCCTGACTGGCTGAAATCTCCGCTTCCAACACAGCGACAACTCCACTTCCCAAGTCGGCACTGCTTTGTTGGCCGTCGTGCGCAACCAACCGGTCTGTCGCCAATGACCGATTTTCCGGCGTGGCCGGCTCCATATCATCAGTTTGTTTGCCGAGGAACGGGTGGTATTCTTCCTGAAGAGAAGAATGAGGGCAGATTCTTACCACTCATGATGCGTCGTACGATGAGCTTAGCGGTGCCACTTGAAAATGGAGACCCTAACGGGGAGCAGCAACAAGCTCGACATGTTGCTCAAAGTTGACGTTTTTGGATCTGGCTGAGCAACGTTTCAGCTTGGCAGGTGTTAGACCAATACGCATTGGGACTGGAGAACCGTGACATTATCCGATTTGAAGTGCCGACTTCAGACGTCCCAGACACGGACAGCTCCAGGAATTGCCCGTCTATATCTGGTGCCATGACCCTATAGCGCTCGAAATTCAATGGGGACTGTACCAGCGATCGCTACTTGCTTGGACCACAATTCAGCTGTCACAGTATATCCGCGGAGCAGAGGTTCTGGAAGCTGTGAGGCTTCGTTCAGTGTTTAGATGCAATCTCGTAAGACCATCGTACCGAACCATCGAAACGTGTTCTGTTCGTTTCATTGGCTCAGCGGCGAGGCCAGGCTGGGATTGCTTCTCCTCAGCGGCGACGCTGTTTTGAGTGACCCCATGCTTTTGAAACATACACGACACGTAAGTTCTGGAAATACGAAGGTCAATTACAGCGTTGCAATGGAACCTGCGAGTTACCGGATGGCATGATTGGCTAGTGTGCGGGCCTCCATGGACATGGTAGCAGAAGGATATCCAGTTGCCAGGCGGCCCCCCAAGTATTCAGTACGTCGATTCCAGGCTGGAGGCTGTGCAAACTGATCTCGTCGTAAATGGTCAACACATCAGGAAAGCCAGCCGCGTGTCTATGCCATTACAATCTCATTGCGGAAGCGTTCAAGGGTGCCCGTGTGACAAGCTCCACCTTGGCTAAGGCGAAGAATCTTTGGCAAATCTAAAATGTAGGAATATACAGCTTGACTGACTTGTGTCGAAAAAGGTCAGCAAAACCGAGGTATGGAAGAATAGTGGTATGCGTCGAATCGGCTGCAGGCGGTCATGTGGTATCAGGCCGGTGTACCCAGACGACAGATACTCCTGCAAGGTGCGGTCTTCTTCCGCTTGTCACATTGCCGCAGGCGCTGAACTGTCTGGTTCCGTCAAACTTTATATTCGGCCTACTTTCAGGTTGAGATGGCGCTCCAGCCTTATCCGAGAAGTTGGATATGTCACTGGCGGCCGCGGCGCCCGCAACAACGTTGACTTTGAAAGCACATGAATGGAGTCATCTTAAGGTCGCCACAAAAAGTGCGAAAGAGGGGTCGGCGCTTCACATAAAAGTATGCACAACATGTCTGATGGATCTTGCCAACGGATGAAAGGCTCCTTAGGCCAGTCCTGTTGGTTACACGAAGAACAGGGAGCTGCGGCTTGGAAAAGAAGCGCCACGTACCATGTGCTACGGCTCGAACAAAAGATAAGTATGGCGATGCTGGCGTTTGGCGATGCTGACGTTTGACGAAATAGGACCCGATCAAAGCCAGAAGGAGGGAATAAACGGACAGGGCTCGAAGACACGTGGGTAAGTGCAGAGGCCATCACAGAGAATAAGCTGTTGCGCTTCCCTGCGGAAGCCTGGATTACCCACCCTCCACGATTCGCTCGTCAGTGCCACAAATCTAACAGTAATTCTTAGAAACTGGTTCCCAAGGGCCCGTGCCGCGTGACACGAGGAGCATTGCGCACAAAAGTAGCGGCCAATGACATCTCACGTCTGTGTGCATTTGCTCGCGAAGCAACTTGATCTGCGGGAGATGACACGAACCTAGAGTGACGGGAAACGGTGAGCCTGGATGCGTGAGGTTAGCTGCACAGTGGCTGGCGGCAGTACTGAACAAGGGGAGCAAGGGGGTGTGTCTCCCCTCTCCTCTCTTGCTGTATGCTGCTTCATCCTGCGTATTCGCTGGCCCTGTACCACTGCATTTCCCCCACCTCCATCTCGTACATTAGCCCTGACGTCTGATCACCGAGATGGATGACGACTGATTCGAGAGCAGGACATGGATCGTACTTGTGAATTGGAGACAAGCTCCTTTCGATTTCTCCATTGTTCCGAGATGACGACGTCTGTGAATTGTTGACGGCGCCAAAGAGCGGGGAGACGGTAGCTTTGCTACACAATGATTGATGGTGCCAGTCTACAAGGCGACGGCGACCTGCCAGCGTACTCGAGGCGCTGCTACTCCCCCACCTGTTCCAGCTATCCGGATTCTCCCTGTGTTGGATTCCTGGCGGATGCATCCCGCGGGCAGATGGGTACTGGTAGGTTGGCAACTGGCCAAGAGGAATAGGAGGGGGCGTGAGCTTGCCGGCAGGAGGGTGAGGGGAAGTCAAATCAGCATGCAGGTGTGTGCATGAAAGCACAACACATGCATGGTCGTGAGGGGCGCGCGGAAGAGGACCCCTGATACCCGCAGCAACTGGAGAGTGGTTTTTTGAAGCGAGAAAGACACAAGAAAAGGCGCAGACAAGTGCAAGGCGCGAGCGTCAGCAACAAGCCGGAACGCTCGACGATAGCAGCGCACAACACAAGTCGCTATTTACGATGGCATATGCACGCAAGTTTGCGTTGTTTTGCTGCTGGTAGGGACTCGGCTTCCAAGTCCCGGTTCGACGGGTCAATTGGCGAGGATGGGCTGCATGAATGGACGCCACAGTGACGTTGGGCTAGATCTCTCGACATTTGCAAGCCTTGTGTGACGAGAAGGGCTTTGACCAGGTATGCGGAGCCGAGACACCGGGAGCCGAAGAAGATGAAAAAAAGATAAGCACGGCCATTAGCCAGAGGAACCGTTCCCGGAGTTGCGACAGCTTTCTGGACGGCCTTTTCTTTGTGGGCCGTATTCCACTGGTCGGGATAGCGGCACATGGACAAAAATGCCTCGCCAACGAGGAACGGGGAGCCGTGGTCCGTGGACACAGACGAAGACTGTAACAGAGGAGTGCTTCGACGCCCGCTCGATTGTGTCCGTTTGAGCTCCCATCAAAGCCGAGCCGGGAGCAGAGAAAAAGGCCAACGCCCGCACGGAGAGGGCCCGCTCCACGATTATCTGGAAATTACATTCGGGGAAATGCGCACGAGGAAAAAAGGCTCCGGTGCCCTGGCGAATGGGGTAGCTCTGAGCATTGGGCGACGAAAATATTTACATTGGGTAGGCATGTTTTTTCTGCCTGGTTTGCTTGGTGGCATGTACTCGTGGGGGTTCCTGGGGGTTCCTTTGCGCAGGCTAATTGTCTTTAGCTTATTACACGTCCATGGGTTGCAGGGATAGCGCCCGACGCTAGTCAGCGGCAGGACGGGAGCTAATACTCAGTAGAGCGAATTAGCACAAGAGAGTGACAGGGTGAGTTGCGGACGGCAGGCGGTAGTTGTGCCCTGAGGAGAGTTATGCCCTGAGGAGGGAGAGAGAGAGCGACAAGGCAAAGCCCGGCCATGCTTTCCGTCCTGTTTCTGTCGGCAAAGGCGCCGATGCCGTCACTGGCCGTCTATCTTTTTCGAGGTGTCGAGATGTTGGTGTGATTGGCCTTGAATTTCGCACAAGGGGTGCGTTGACCAGGGCTGTCCATGTGGCCGCGGCTGTCGGCCACAAGAGGTTTTCAACATCCATGCTGTGTAATCACACTGAGCATGCAGCGTGATGGAGCTGACGAAGTTGTGATCGCTGCCTGTGTGTGTCTCTCTGCATATACGCATCTTCCCTGTCTGAGCTGGTTCCGCCGTTTCGTGCGACCGAAATCTGGCACTGCTTCTTTGCTCAAGAGGATTAGCGCCGTGTGCATGTGAGCGGGCTTCTCGTTTGCTCTTCTGCGTCGCACGCATGATGATGCACAATCACTCGGCATTTTCATTGATTGAAATTTTGGCAACGTAGCACCACCGCGATGCCGGCGACCTCACAGCAATGCTGCGCCTGTGACTTTTTCTGATTGGCCCTCGATTTGAACACTCTTGACAGACTGGCACATGTAGGAGCAAACTCTCGCACCCCTCCTCCCCCGCTTTGTTCCTTTATCTTTCTTTCTGACTCGCATCGTGGACAGCGGGCTCGGCCTGCGTGCTGAGATTTTCAATCGGGGCGTGTTACTTGTGATGACTGTTTTTTTAATAAGATTTTGCATTGCAGGCCACCGCCAGTTCCACTGCAAAACGGGGGTCTTCTGCAGCAATAGCGGCTTACAGCGGCTCAGCCTGCGTAGGAGAACGAGAAGTGAAAACAAATGAGCTTCAGGTTGGTTGCACAGAGTACAGCATTCCCGTCTAGCATTACTCGTGCTGTCGTGACACGCCGACAGTGGCACAAGCACAGTTGACATACAACAGGGTGGCGCAAACCGTCCGCGGTAGCATCGCACCAACTCAAATCACAGTCTCAGATCATCAAGGTGGTCGCAATTCTTTGTTGTTCGTTTACGGGGCTTGCACAACAGCGTTTTGTGCTACCGAGCGATTTTTTTGACTTGGCACGGAGCGGAAACAAGTAGATGTTGATCAATTTGACGCAGCACACGGGGTACGGACGGCTTGGGGAGTCTAGAAGCCGCCTAGAACAGAAACCCGTTGACTTTTGTTTTCCTGTTCGAGAGTGATAGTATGCAGGCTGGTCCAGATTGGACCTGAGCTGCCATCATGTATTGGCGTCCTTTGTCTTCTTACCGCGAAGGGAGAATCGATCATCAAACATCCGTCGGACAATTTCTTGCTGATCTGTCTTGTCGTTCTCTCGGGCCCGACCAAACGGGGCATCCGAAAGGGTCTGGGATGTCGCCAACTCGTCAGACATGGAAGGGACACGGCGGGGGGTGATATCGCAGACTGTAGGAAGCTAGCCTCGTGCTATTGGCTGTCCCTGCGATTCCGCGTCATGGCCTGGCGAGACGACAGGTCGAGCTCGAGGCTCAATCGGGACACAAGTGCTGAAGCGAGCTGACGCATCTTGACATGGGCAGATTTCTCCTCGGCAAGTTGACCATGTCTGTGTAAGCGACGGTCTGGCTAAGGGGGGAACGGGATACGAAGCAAGCTGAGGAGAATTGTGACGACTGCGCGTGGTCCATCGCTACTTGCAACTCACATGTACTCGCAGAAGAACGGACACCTCTCACTTCGGCAAGTAATAGCAGATCCATGCCGACGGTTGACAGTGCGGCGAGATCGATTGATCGCCCTCTTGCATCTCACTTATCCCGGCTAGTCATGTTTTTTTGGATGCCCCCAGCCCCAAATCTTAAAAAGAAAAGTCCCATAAAGAAGGAAGAAATGAAAGTGACCAGTCACCGGGCGATGAGCCATCTGGCTCGCGACAAAGGGCACGGGGGAAAAAAAGGGTCTCGCAAGCAAACGAGTTTCCATACGGACCAGACATTGCGGAAAAAAGACAGGTCTAAACGGGCGCGCGATCCGTCCGAAAAGAGAAACGGCCAAAGGCAACTCAAATGCAACTCCATTCCAAGAAGCACCACGGACACAGTCTGTGTGCCTATTCTTTCATCATCTTGTTGTCTCTTGTCTCCGCTCCCCTATTGGGGCAACGACTCTCAGAGTCGTGACGGAATCTGCCTTTATTTGTTTTTGTTGCCCCTGCCTCTGTGTTCATGACTTGCGAATTTCCTTTTTGGACTGCGGCTCGGCCCGTGGCTGCAACCAAACTAGTAAATCCTAGACCTGAATTGTCCAAAGACTAGGAAGAGAGGGGGGAAGAGAGGGGGGGTGTGATGGCTTGGGTTGTCCTGGCTTTATTTATTTTTTTAATTTTTTTCAATCTTTATTCTTATTTTATCTGTTGAAATGTTACCGAGGGGCTACTGTGTGTGCAGCGCGAGTCAATCATCCAATGTCTCACAGCCACACCGAGATATATCCCTTTGCTCCACAGGTGGCAAGGTTTGGACGGTCTTGATCAAATAGACTTTGGCACAGAGGCGCGCCGTGCTGTCATTATGCCTCTCTAATTCCCCTGTATCGGTGGGGGTGGGCGTTGGGATAGATGAACTTGCCCCCCCAGACAGACAACTGATACCATTTTAACGGATCGGATTGGGCCGAGAACATGAGCGAGACGGGGGGGGGGGGGGGGGGGAAGGCGCGAAAGCAACCGTTAAAATAAATTTAAAATTTATATTAAAAAAAAAAACCACCCCAC
>JAPFRW010000504.1:0-13362 GCA_030778065.1 Akanthomyces uredinophilus
GGCGGCTGATCAGTCGGGGGTCCGGGAGGGGGAGGCGGTCCCTCACCGGGCGGCGGCGGCGGTGGGGCGCCACCGCCGGAATATTGCTGAATCAATGAATTGAGGCCAGCGAGTCCAGGGGGCGCATCAAGACCAGGTTCAGCCTGGGGCATTCCGGGAGGTGCAGCCATGCCAGGTGCAGCTCCGTAGCCACCGCCACCATATCCAGCATAACCAGCATAGCCTCCGTAACTTGCATCAGATTGGCCATATCCGGCAGCGGGTTGCTGCTGCTGCCAGGGAGGCGCACCGCCCGAGCCACCGCGACCTCCATCGTACCAGCTGTCGCCTTGGTTATCTTGTCCACGGTTGCGATCACGCGCCCAGGGGGCAGGACCACCTGAGGGGCTGGGGCCGGGACCAGAGTCTCTGTCATCACGTCGAGATCTCCAAGGCGCAGGGCCTCCAGTTGCGCCTCTCTGCCATGGCTTGGCGTCACCTTCGTCGCCGCCGCCGGGACCGGCTTCGATGCGAGCAGGAGGACCAGAGCTACCGCCGAGTTCTTGCATGAGTTGCTACAGCCAGTCAGTTAGTCTGTGTTTGTAGTGAAGTTTGTGAAGAAACTTACCTCGTATTCGCGGTCAATACCATCACCAGCGCCAACTCTTCCAGCGGCCGGTCGAGCACCGTCGTTCCGCCAGCTTGCGCCTCTCTGTCTGTCAGGACAATCGCGAGCCATATGGCCAGCATTGCCGCAGACTCTGCAAATAATACTGGCGGTAAAGTTTTGCTTCTCAGGGCAATCATATTTACGATGGCCAATCTTACCGCAGTTCTGGCAGGCCTGGTTTTCGTCGTCTCGTAGAGTACCGTTCAGCGCAGCAAGCTCTCGAAGCTGGTTACGCTTGAGCTCGTTCTGGTTCTCCGGTGTAGAAGCAGCCTTCGATTTATTAGCTGAGTCGAATGAATGTGGCAATAGGGGGGCGATACGTACCGTCTCAATAACATTGTGAATCAACTGTTTAGCCTTGTTGATCTTGTCCTCGTTGTCGGCCATGACCAGGCAGTGCAAGTCCTCCTCCTGGTTGCTAGAGTGAGCGGCGTCAGAACGTCCCTTGCCTTCCTTGACAGAGCCTTTGCCGCGAATAGCAATTTTGGCGCCCGACTCGGTCTCCATCTTCTTCAAAGTGTTGCCACGAGGGCCAATGAGCAAGCCAACTTGATGGGGAGAGCTAGTGTTAGTATCATGGTCAAGGGGCGAGAGAAAGTAATGTCAAGAGTAAGCCCGTTTCGAGGAAGGATCCTATGTCCCAGGCCCAGCCCAGCGACCGGGGCGGATCAGACTTCAAGCGGGGGTTTGGAGAGGGGAGACAAAGCATCGTCTTGGTTAGGGTTGAAGGGTTAGCAATCATACTGAAGTTAATCTCTGGATAGTCATTAACAGGGACGTAGACCTTCTCCTGCGTCTTGGTAGGTCTACGATAATCCTGCGGTGGGTGGTAGTTAGGGATAGTCTTCATGGCTTTTTCGATCAGCTTGTGGCGTTCGTCTTCGAGGCGTTTGCGGTAACGGTATTCGCGAGTGTTGACACGGCGGCCATGGTTGTCGTACTGGGGGGGAGGCGAGGGTGATCTAGAAGAAGGAAGCAAAAAGTTAGCCTAAGGAATTATTGAGACAGATCGGGAACATGCGTACCTGTCGCCGTCGGCAGGGACAACATCGTCGATACGAAGCTTTTGGCTAATTTCTTCGATGCGGAGATGGAGAGTGTAAGCTTCCAACTGTTCGCTAGTCATGGCAGACGTGATCGCAGTAGGGAGGTTAATCAGTCCAGCAGCTTTGTTCTCCGAAGCATCTCCCCAACGATTGCGCTTCTTGCGCTGGCGAGGACCGCTTGGTTCGCTCGGTCGGGGTTCCGGGTCGCGACCACGCTTCAGATCGCGGTCGGGCGTCGAGTCGCCGTCGCCCTCTCCATCAGCGCCGAATCGCCGACGGGCGCCGAGCGGGATGTTGTTCGATCCAGTGATGCCTTGATTTCTCCACGCCATTTTTTCGGTCTCTAGAACAATGATTATGAAGAACTCGAGTTGGATGCGAGGGTAGGCAAGGGTGTTGAGTGGCCAACTTTTAGCAATGCGACCGCCCCGGAAGAACCATTCTCCGCCAAGTAGGCAACCGCGTCGGGCGCTGATAGAAATGAGCACACATTTAATTCAATATTTGATTTACAAATTATCAGAATACCGGTAGTTGATTGGCGATCGCTCGGTTTCCTCTTTTCATCGTGGTACAGGATAATTCCCCCGACGGCTTTGTGCTAGCCCAGCTCCGCTGTCGCGAGCAAGCTGGACCAGTCGATATCTGTGTCTAGGTCCATATCAAGAATGTCCATCTCGTTTGCACCCAGGTCTGTGAAAATTCCAGAGGCGGGTTCGTTCTCAGCCCATAGCCAAGGCTCGGTCCCCGCATTCGTTAAACGAATAGCCGGAGCTATGCCTGGGGCAGAGCTTGGAGATTGGCTCGCGCCATGGCCGTAAATGTCGTCAGCCGTTGGGCCGTCGCCGCCGAGAGAAGCAGGGTAGCCGCTCTGAAAATGTGGCAAACCTGAGGCCCCGGATTGGATTGGGCCAGATGTACTACTGGGCGCGGCTGGTAACTCATTTGTGCTTGCAGCGCCCGTGCCAAGGGTCAGGATTCCCAACCAGCGCGAGCGAATGCACTCGATATTGTCCTGGCCAGGAAACGGGCCATGGCTAGCTGGCTGGGTCGCCTGCCGATACTCTTCTTCAAGTCGTTGCACAGCAGCCGGGTCCTGGCGTAGCCGCCTGAATTCTGCGTCACGGTGTCGTCGAGCCTTGACAGTCAACTTCCTGATTGGCACCCAAATGTTGACGGTTTTATCAACTTTATACTGTGCAGGTATCAGCCACTGACTTTGCAAGGCAAGCCATGCACGCTCCAGGAGCGGAGACCACGGTCGTTGGGTCGCAGATAGAAGCAAGTACACAATGGCGTAGATGTGGGTGTATGTCTGGAAAACCCACCGCCAATGCTTGCATTTCTCTTCGGCATTGAGCGTATGGTTGTACTCCGCTACTTCAATAGCAGCGACGAGTAGTCTGTCCCTTTGTTGATTCGACGACAGCTCCTGCGGTGCAGACACTATAGTTGGCAGGTACAAGACAAGCGTCATCTTTGCAGCGACTAGTCGTGCAATGATAACGCCGACCCAGTATGTGATGTCGCCATTCGGATTCGAGTACCGCAAGTAGCTGTGATCCAATCTTGCAAATAGCTGGTCGAATACTGCACTCGACGTGTCCGGTGATGCTGGGCCTTCTTTTTGTTTCGCAATCATTTTCCTTTCGACGTCTACCAGACCGCAAGATACTTGAGTGATTGTCATGTCAGTGATCCCTTCTCGCCCCTCTGGCATCATCTTCGTGGCGATGCTAATATCATCATCATTAATGTTTAGCGGCAGTTGAGTGTCGAACCCATCTTGCAAGATTGTGAGTTCTGTCCCCTGGTCTCCTGATGCGCGAGCATCAATCATGATCAGTGCCCACCAGACTCGTCGCCGCATCTCAATCTCGTAAGGTGTCAAATTTGGAAAGTGGCTGCCGTCACGATGGAGACCGATAGCCTGTGCCATCCGAATCGCAATGCCCGCCATCATCCAAATAAACCTAGGGCTGTCATGGCGTCGGGCGAGAAACAAGAATATCACTATTGCCTGAACCAGAACAAGAGTTGGGTTGTTGAGAAAGTCGGCGCTGGCCATGGCCTGTTCAAAGCCAATGCGGAATTTTAGGTTGAGTTTCGCTTTCGTTGTTCCAAAATTGAGGCTAACCTGTGTCAAACATGTCAGAACGTCGATTATCATAGAGGAAGTACGCGCAGCGCTCACATCAGCCTCTTCCATAGATGTAACAGCGGCATAGTAAATGGCGAACATGAGCGCCGAGTCGGTAGGGGTCAACATTGACAAATCCCCACCAGGGACGTCACGAACCAGCTTTCGAACAGTCGGAATATGGGCAACCTGCGCGATTGAGTTCACATTCGTGGCAAATACGTCGATAAGGAACGGAACTTGGGATGGAAGAGGTTGACAGTCTCGAACACTGGCTTGCTGGCGTAAGTTGTTTCCAAACATGAAGGCGTGGCGCTGTGCGGGTGTACGGTCCATCTCAAGAGTAGATGGATTTGTCGCTGGGGAGGAAACCTCGTCGTCAGAAGTATCGGAATCACCATCTGCCAGTCGCTCCGTCTCAATTTTGAGCGAGTCAAGCTGTGCGATGAATTAGTTCATAAAAACGGCAAACTGCAGAATCGAGACATACCTCGTCACTAATTTGCGACCAAAAGCCACTTGCGACATACTGGCTCTGACCCAAGTTTCCAGGGATCAACCGCCCTGGCTGTCTATGTGCTTGTGGGTTGGAGCCGGTTGACGCCGGTGATGCCGCTTGTTGAGGTTGAGCCGGCCACGCCTGTGTCGATGAGGGCGACGCTGAAACCTGAACGCGGTTACTCCCAGCAACTCGTGCCTCGTGCAATTCGGCGCTCAGGCTTTTCACCAAATTTTCAAGATTTTGTAGTCGACTCATGACCTGGCTCGAGCCAGCATCGGCAGCAGCATCAGCGGCACCAGCCGCAGCACTGCCAGCGTGCGCCAGACGGTCCAGCCGTCTCGCCCATCTCGGAGGCTTGTCATCCGAAGGCAGAACGCACGAAATTTGAGCCCGACGACAGTTGGAGCATGGCGACTTCTTATCGCAGCGTACTTTTCGGGTGCGGCATGTCACACAGCTTCGCGGCTTTGATGCGCCCCCTTCACCGCCAGCTCGGTCACTTCTCGCGTTTCTTTCGGACGAGACAGTCGCGCATGGGGTGGAGCCCACGGCCGCTGAACTTTTGTCTCGAGACATCGGTAAAGTCATGTTGCCAGAAGGCTGAGAACGGTCACTGCACGGCAGTGGGGAATTCAGTTTAGCATGGCCACAACCCTGAAGCCTCTGCTGAATGACTCTACAACAAACTTTCGAGTTAAGAAATTCACACGAAAGTCCGCGAAGTAGGATAGTCCGACCCGCCCTCCGCAAAAGTGCTGACGACGAGAACGAGGCAGCCAACCAGAGAGTAGACAGGCTAGAGCGGCTTGAGCTAGGCTACGTTTAGCTTCAGCACCTTGTGCTCGCTCTGCACGCCAGGTCGGAGGACTCGAAGACGGGCGAGAAGTGCGCGAGAGCGCACCGCTGAGGCGTCAGTGCGGGTCACTGGGCGTCTCACGAAGTCTAGTAGCAATACTGATCGGTCGCTTGTCGGCCACTATAAGGCGAGATGGCCAAGAAGAACAAAAATATAAATACCATTCAATCCCGCCTCGAAAGAACAAGCGTTCGAATTATCATAATCAACAATCGCAATCATCTCACTATAACAACTTGACAGTCCAACCAACAAGCTATTCAACCTTACAACACAAATAAAGACCCAACTTTACAACCGTCCGCCACTCTCCAAAAGTCACAATGCCTTCGCACATTGCTTTCCTCGGCGCCTCCACCGGTGTTGGTCTCGGCGCCCTCAAGCACTCTCTTGAAGCTGGTCATCAATGCATCGCCCTCTGCCGCGAACCCAAGAAGCTGGACGGCCTCAAGGCCGGCAACTTGACAATCGTCAAGGGCAACGCCCACGATTTGGACGCCGTTTCAAAGCTCATCGTTGCACCGGATGGCACATTTGTCGATGAGATCATCACCACCATCGGCGGTAAATTCTCCACCGCCAAGATGGGCATCGACCAGCCCCAGGTCTGCGAAGTCGGCATGGATACCCTCATTTCTGCAATTACTTCCCTCCGCAAGCATGGTGTCAGCGGGGCGCCGCACATCATCGCCTGCAGCAGCACCGGTGTTTCCAAGTTTGGCCGTGACCTTCCTCTACTCATGGTGCCGCTCTACCTGGCCCTCAAGGGCCCGCACGCCGACAAAGTCAAGATGGAGGAGAAGTTGATCGCTAGCGGCGAGAAGTTCACAGTCATCCGCGCCAGTCTACTCACCGATGGCGAGTCGGACCAGACTATCCGCGTCGGCATCGAGGACCCCAAGATGGGTTTTGAGTCCAAAGCTATTGGCTACACTATTTCCCGAGAGGATGCGGGCAAGTGGGTTGCTAGGAACCTTGTGCAAGACATGGATGTTGCCTACCTGAATAAGATGGTTGTCATCACTTATTAGCCTTGTTGTGCTTATTCTTTCGGCGTTATTTGTTTTCGCATTTAGACTAGCAATACCAGTAATCTTGAACGCTTGATAAAATAAGAAACTCATCATAACAATACTCTCCACTACTGCCTCGCATGGATTGGAACTGATTTGAGAGAGCGGGTAAACAAAAAACCCCTCGGATATATACATACAGATGAGAAGAAGCACAGCTCGGTATGAATGCAAGGCTGCGGTGCGAATGGCCGCTCTTGAGCCTTGTAGGGTACGTCACCCGCAGCCCGAACATATCAGCTTCATAGCGCTGTCGCATGCTTGGATGGCGCCATGGCGACCGGCTAGGTACCCGCAGTCTCACGGCCTAAATAACAGGCACGCTACGACGCCCTGTCACTGCTCTTCTTCATCAACAACATCGCGTATTCATCGGAACAACGTCAAAAAGCCAACATCTCGCAATGGTGCCAATCATGCGTAAAAGTGCGCTGCTCCTGTTGGCGCTCGGCCTTGCTGGCCTCGGCGCTGCCTCTCAAGACAGTCAGATCGTCTTCTCTCACAACGCCGCCGCCCAGCACAAGGTCGACCCAGCCATCCTTGCAGCGCTCAAGGAGCACAAAGACCCCGTAGATGCTTGGGTTGCGCTCCATCCCGATGACGCTGATAAGCTCGCCGAGAAGCGCCTCCTGCGTATCGCGGGCGAAAGAAAGCCGCAATGGATGACTGAGGGCGACAAGATGCGGCTCCGCCGCAAGGGCCGCAAGTTCGCCGATATCACCGACTACGAGGAGTTTTACAAGCAAAACGCCCTTTCTGCGCAGTCTGGCAAAGCTCGTAAGAAGATGATTATTAGCCTTTTTTGTGCCTCTTGACTGAACTGTGATTAACAACCCGCGCAGACCTACCGAAGCTTTCGCAGCAGAGACTGGTGAAGCCGCTATTCCCTCAGGTCTCCAAAGACAATATGGAGAATGTCCTGAAGCACATGACGAGCTTCTATACTCGTTATTTCGGAAGTGTCACTGGCGAAAAAAGCGCGCTCTGGCTTCGTGACCACATTGCCGACGTACGATCCGATGTACGCCTCAAGCTGCACTAGCTAATCAGTCCTATAGATCATCAAGGATGCCCCTTTCCATACTCACATCTCCCTCGACGTGTTCCCGCACGCATTCCCACAGCCCTCCATCATTGCTCGATTCGAGCCCAAGGTAGCCAACTTTTCTGCGCCCGTCACTATCCTCGGCGCCCATCAAGATTCCATGAACTATCTCTTCCCGCTGTTGCCCGCGCCTGGTGCTGATGATGATTGCTCCGGCACGGCCAGTATTGTGGAAGCCTTCCGCGTCCTCGCTCACAGCGGTTACATCCCTCGTAACGGCCCTGTCGAATTCCACTGGTATGCTGCCGAAGAAGGTGGCCTTCTTGGCAGCCAAGCTATTGCCAAGTACAAGAAAGAATCCGGTGTCACCATCGGCGCTATGCTGGAATTCGTACGTATTGCGCAACTGGAATGAAAACGTATTTAGGCCAACACCTTCTAGGATATGACGGCATTCATTGCCAAGAATGCCACCGAGTCCATCGGCATCATTGAGACTTCTGCTGACAAGGCTCTGACCAAATGGGTTCTTGGCTTGGCCAAGGAGTATAGCGACATTGATGCTGCTGTCTACCAATTGCAGGAGTAGGGACCTATAATTATAGCGCATAAACGAAGACTCGCTGATCATCTTAGGGGTGCTGGTTCGGATTACATGTCTTTCACCAACGCAGGTTTTCCTGCAGCGTTTGCCTCTGAGGGTGACCCCATCAGCGGCGAGTTTGACCCATACGTTCACGGAATCTACGACACCATGGATGTCAACGACGAGACTGGCAGGTTCTCTCTCGACGTAAGTTTCCTTTGAAAAGCAGGAACTGCAGGTTGCTAACAACTTTTAGCATATGGCGCGCTTTTCCGAGCTTGCCCTTGCCTTTGTTGTCGAACAAGCCGGATGGAACAATGACTGGAGGTAATTGGGTCACAAAATGTTGTCGCCATGCGATAAAAAATGTAACACTTTAAGTCCATGACGTCAATGACGATGTTTCAATTCACAGGATCAATCATCGGGTCAAATCGACTCTTGCCGAGAACGCGAGAAGCCACAATGAATGGCATTAGTGTTCCCTTTTGTTGGCGAAAGTCATGCTACTGTCTTAGCCTCAATACATTCGCTTTGTGAACATCACGCTGACTCCCGTATCCAATTTGTCAACGACGCGCGCGGCTCTCTGTTCCTCAAGGGCGGTGGCGTATCATGTGGTCTCACATCATTAGACACCCGATGCAAAACTTGATGAATATCTTTCATTGTGGAACTAAATACAAGAAGAAACGGGCTATATACAGGTGCAGTCAAGCTGCTGCTTTGCCCTATAAACAGTATGTACTCAAGAAGAGAAGCCTCACGTCGCGTACGCGCCATTTGCACCTATAGCTTAGGCACGGCACTGAGAGGGCGCGAGAGTCCAGCCAGTGAGGCGATTAGCCACATCAGTGGCGTAGCACGCAGTGCTACCGAGGCCGTTGTTGAGGTTGCTGTAGTCCGCGGAGCCGCTGTTGTAAAGACGGGCAGCACCGTAGAATTTGCGGCTGCCGTTGTCACCAGTTGCACTCTGGGCTTGGGCCAGAGTCTGCTGGAGACCATCGCCAGAGGAGGTCCCGCTGGCGCCGTCACGGATCATCTGGGTGATTTGGCTGGCCGGGCAGGGGTTCTGGCCCGCGCAGCTGCCAGAGCCATTGTGCGACTGCATGAGGCCGGGGTTGCGGACGCCGTTGTCGGTGGTGGGCACGCGGACGCAGCCCTTGCTCTCCTGCATCATGACGGCGAGGATGAAGCGGCTATCTACACCAGACTCGCCGGCGACCTGGTTGATGGCGCTCTTGATGTTGCTGATCTCGTCGTCCGAGTTGTCGGTGCCCCAGCCGTTCCAGCCGCACGACTTTTGCATGAGCGGGACGTTGGAGGCCCAGAGCTGGTCAAAGGAGCCCCAGGCGCTCTGTGCAGGCCAGCCACTGGCGGCAGAGCCGTCGCCTTGGTAAAAGGTGTAAGAGTCGCCGTACCGGGCGACGAGAGTGGAAGGAGCCGCAGAGACAGCTACTGCGAAGGCAGTGACAGTGATGCTTAGCTTGGCATACATAGTAGAGGAATGTACTGAAAAGTCGAGGAGGGAGATATGTAAGAGAAATGGAATTAGCTCACAGAGCTAAGTATAATATGTACAGTGTGAAGCGGAATGAAGGAAAGTTGATGTTGCTTGCAGTGTTTGCTGTGAGACTGGCCAAGAACAGACTAGATGTCGAGAGAAGTGAACAAGAGTTTATATAAGTGGTTACTCAAGGGGTGGCTCAAGAGAAACTATACGGAGGTTCGTTCTCCTCAAGATTTCACCCTTTCAACGACCCGTCGATTCAACCCAGGTACTCCACGCCAAGCCCATGGTTGCATCTCACTCGGCGCAACTTACACAGTGGTTCCCTTCCAGTTGCCGATCCGTCCTGCCGCTGTCCAGAACCGACGTCGTGCTCCCCATTTCAAACGCGACTCTTTTGTCTAACTTACAGGGGCATATGACTAGACCTTGCTCGCTAATACCGAAATGGGGCAAGCCACCGTCTCGAATTTCCGTGAGAGGGTCTGCTGGTCCAGCGCGCAAACCCCACGTTCGAGGAGCCACCAATCGCAGCTTGGCCGACAGACCAAAATGGAACGGTGGCTTCTGTCAAGTGTCGGACGAGCAGACGCCATCAACTTGCTGACACAAGCCGCTATGCCCCCACGGATGCTCCGAGTCAATTATCGCCTACACGGCACCAGGGGCACGCCTTCTGCGCCAGAAAAGGGACCGTAATCACACAGTCCGTCCCACTAGCGGGGGTGTCAACGTTCCATTCACCAGCGAGCTGCCAAATCGGGAATGCGCCTAATTTATTGCCAAGTGTTGCTTTGGCCGTAAGTGAATGGGCTAACGAATGGCCAACCGAAACACGCCACCAATCGGGGGAACAGAGTGTGGGGAAATATGTATGATGAATGAAAAAACGCCATCTTTTCTCTCGGGATCGATCGTGATGCTGAAGGATTGCGACGGATAGTAATAAGCCTGCTAATAGTGATACTCTATTTCCGGCCCTCGATGCACGACAATGCTGCTCAACGGTTATGATTCCTTGGCTAATGCTCTGTCCCAAGTAGCTTTGGGGCATTACTTATTATTCGATTTTGGTAGCAGTGCCTCGATGTAGCAGGAACTCGGTGCTAAGACAAACCCTGGCTCAGCGTTGTGCATTTGATCAGCAACGGTCGCCCTCGCGCTAAGAACAATGTCGGATATTCCATGCAACGTATCGCTCAGTATAGTGCGTGCTTTTAATGTCGGAACTTCATGAAGCCGCTTTTTCTCGGTTGATCACACAGTGAGACAGACTTTCTTACCTCCGTGGCTACAAGTGTGTCGGTGCCAAGAGAAAGCTTGGTACAGGATTGGACGGAAAATCTACACAACTAGTCAGGCACGATGACTTCGGGTCTAGCTTACAGTGCCAGTGCGCCGCTGTGGCCCAGCCAGTCTCACGCACTCAGTGCACATGCCACCGCTAATGTCGTCAGACTGAACTCTCTTATCGGCACTTATTGAACTCGGTACATTTTCCGGCGTCGTCTTAGGAAAAGAAAACTCTTCGTTAGAACAAGCAGGCAGTAATTGAGATTGGTGTCACAATAGCTCTCGCAAAAAAGAGCAAGGAAATCGATGTTGCGGCGTTTAAGATGGCCACTTGAGCGGAGCATTATGTGTTAGCCTAAGATCCATGTGTGTTGAAACTAATTACGTGGCAGTTGATTGAATTGGTGGCAGTGCGCCTCGCCCAAAGAAAAGATTTCTTCCAAACGTTTTCGCAGATCAAGACTCTGTGCATGAATTCTGGGAACGCTCGTGCTACTCAGCATCATCATGTTCCGATCGCCTGGCCGCGGCAGTGACTTTGTAGTCAACTGTTACCATTGTAAGTATGGACATGATGTAGTGGGAATAATTTGCAGATACACACCCACGAGAGGATGATCACCAAGATTGAATGCGCTGACTGATGCCTCGAAGAGGTCTGCCCATTCTGAGGTGATCTTTGCCTGGTTTGACGAGCTATTATCGCATCTGAAAACGAAAGAAATGTGTCGTTCGCGGCCTCCAATCACGACCGAGTAAGTGAGATGGCCACTCGATCCATCATCAGCTAGATATCAAGACTTAGCAGTATTCATCGTTTGTGGCAAATACCCGGGAGATACGAACCATTCACAGCATTGATTCGAATTTGTGTAGTTTTCTTGGTTGGCTCGATAATGTCAGGAACTCTTCCCACCAAATTCCCAGTTTTGATTGTCGCAGTGCCGTTGGTCAAGTCCACAGGAAAGTTATTTGTGATCGTGAGCAGAGTATAAAAGGACGACATAATGACTGGCGGGCTGTTGGGTTTCGCCTCTTGTTGAACGTGTACTTTTGACGAATCAAATTATTATGGTCAAAGGGAGCAAAGTTGTAAATTTTTGAACGCGAAAGTTGTCAAAGAAGTGTGAGGGTTGCTTCGGACCGTGCCTACAAGTCGCAAGTATTTGTACTCGGATGGCTCCTCCTCTTTTGTCCCGGGTGGGTGAGTTGAACTGCGGTTGGGCCTCTAAATACTAATAAAATATGATCATATAGCTCCCGCAATATAGTTAAAGTCACTTAAGAGTATTCTCTTGCCGGAAGAAATCCTTTTTCTCTCGTGGAGGGGCACATCATATGCAGCGTTGTCGTTGCGTAGCCACGACTGCTCGCCGCTCCCTTGGCGAGGCTTGCGGGCACGAATCAAAGGCCTTGACGAAATCAATACAAACTGCAATATGATATCAAGATATTACTTGACGCTTCAGAGGAGTCACAGTCACCAATGAGCGCATTGCCGATATCTTCAGCTGCCTAATGATGATGCAAGTTTACGATGATACCAGGCTAGACCTTTAGGTGGCGCAAGTTGGACTGTTGCCCGTACCTGTATCACGTCTCATACCTTCAGAGCTACTACTGTCAATAGATCGACCGATCGATCGATTGATTCCTTGTATCTGGCTCGTCAACTTCGATTCTTTTGAGCTAGCTGCCGTGGTGGTGCCAACAGCACGCTTCACAACAGCTATAAGTACCCAGGGACGGCCTCTCGAAATCATGTCAAGACATCGCCGGTAGGAGCTACTGACTCACAAAACGGTGTTTCGAAATCAGTAGAGTTGCATCGTATTGAGTTCTCTATCACAGAGCTGCGGGCATCTATTGGATGATTGCATTGCCGAGAACCTGAACGGCCTCTCAGCCACCTGGCTGAACAGCAAGGTCTCTCAGGGCCTCGGCTTTCACCAAGCAGATAATTGTGCGCCATGAACTTATTAGAAACCCGATATTGGATGCATACATCACCGTTTTCGTATTTCGTGTATGTTTTGAATCCTTCCATCGCACAAATAAGCATAGCTACATATGCAATATTGCCTACGTAGCTTTCAGCAAGCCATGGCCTGTCAACTGCCAGAGGCCCGATGGTGGCACCAGAGCAGCTGCTACGCACACATTGTCCGACGGTCGCATTCCCTTCGAAAAGAAAAACAACGATCATCTAGTTTGCAGAATGAAGGTTTGTGTTTTTCTTATTTCAATCATGCGTACATTCTAGAGAAACAATCGCTCATCTGCTACCCACAGCTTTGTGCGACGCTCCCTCGTCCAAGAGTGATTCCGTCTCCTTCCACTACCAAGATATCACATATATGTTCGATACAGTAATTTTCAACTGAGATATATATGACCGCTCGTAGATTTGCTGAGACATGCAATACTGATAGTATATAATGCTTTGAGCAGCGTTGCATTAGAATCATGAGCTCGGCGTTCTAACAACTCCGCATAAATGCTTCTTACTTGTATGAGAAGTCTTTACGCAGCACCTACATCCACGTATAGTCTGTCCTAGGCATTCTATAAGAGCTATCTATAACTAATAAGTACCTAAGCTCCTTAAGTTTTAATATTCAATAGATTATAGTTTATTTTTAAAATTATTTTTCTATTATTC
>JAPFRW010000505.1:0-11464 GCA_030778065.1 Akanthomyces uredinophilus
CGTGCCGCCGGGGCGCGGGCCGGGCGCCGCTCGTCGTGACGGCCGCCGCGGCGTCGGACATTCCCGAGGCGGCGTCGCGCGTGCTGGAGGAGCACGGCGGCAGGTACGTCCAGGTCGCGGCCAAGCCCACGGGGCCGGACGGGCGGATGCGGTTTGATTGGAATGATGTATTCGCCAGCCTCAAGGGCGAGGGCATCACGAGCGTCATGGTGGAAGGCGGCGGGAAGATTCTCAACTCTTTGCTGGATCCTGCGTACCACGGATTGGTCGACTCGGTCATTGTCACGATTGCACCGACGTGGTTGGGCCAAGGAGGGGTTGTCGTGTCGCCAGCACGTGTAAATGATCCGTCAGGATCACCCGTGGCTGCAGCTAGGCTCAAGGACGTCTCCTGGCATCCCTTTGGCGACGACATTGTACTATGCGGCAAGCTACAAACACCACAATAGACTTGAAGCAACAATACATGGGGGTAATTAATATGTAGTATATACGGGCCGTGGGCATCAAGTACACTGAAGGAAACAATATCTACCAACCGAAAACGACTGTTCATCAATGGATACCTAGCTCCGCCAAGTCCTGCTCTGTCACGTAAAACTCGGCCAGCGCCTCGTCGTTGAGGCCAATCTTGGACAGAGCCTCCCGCGTGGTCAGCTTCAGCGCGCCAAAGATTTCCGCATTCGTGGCGCCGGACGGGACGGACGGGACGCCCGGCAGCGAATGCAGCTGCAGGAAGCGGGCGATGCTGTAGCCCTGCTTGCTGAAGACGATGAATGCCAGCGCGAGCGAGTCTGGGCCGAGCGGCGACGAGACGTCCTGCGTGGAGCAGCCCTCGATGGGCTGCTGCGTCGTGCCGTTGAAGAAGCCGCTGAGCCAGTTGAGCGCGCGGATGCCCTCGGCGATGCCACCCGCCGTGTGGTCGCCGACGGTGTTGCGGCGGTAGCCGATGCTGGCGCCGGCCGCGCAGTACTTGTCGACCAGCGCGTCCATGTCCTTGATGGGGGATATCTCGTCGTGCACGGCGTGGAACACGTACAGCGGGATCGTCGGCGTGTCGGCGTGGCCGGCCAGGGTGTCGTCGTAAAAGGCGCGGACAAACGCGGGCTCGGAGAGAAAGCTGAATCCGCCAACAAAGTACTCTGCAATGTCCTGGTTCTTAAAGAGCGCCTGCGCCGTGCCGACGTCCAGCTTGGCCGCGCTCAGAAAGGTCGTGGCATTGTACGTGCCCGTCGGCCGCAGGTTGTCCACGAGAATCTGGCGCGCGGCGGGGGACTGCGCCGTCGTGCCGAGGAGCGCGAGCACGACGAGCCCGGCCGAGACGCCGCCGTTGACGGTGGGGATGGCGGCCGTGGCATTGACGGCGAGCCCGCCGTAAGCCATGACGCCGACGCGCAGCTCCGGCGCGTACGACGGCTGCAGCTGCGCCGCCCACTGGGCGGCAAACGCGCCGCCCGAGTAGCCGTACACGGCGTGCCGGGCGTCGTCGGCGAGGCCGAAGCGGCCGGCGAGCGAGCGCACGGCGCGGATCGAGTCGAGCACGCCGTGGCCCGAGTTGTTGCCGGCGAGGTACGCGGCGCGCGGGCCCTCGTAGTCGGGCATGTTGACCACCCAGCGCTTCGCGACGATGAGCGGCGCAAAGAGGGCCTGCTCAATGGCCGCGCCGACGAGGTCGTTGAGCGCGTAGCTCGGGCTGCTGTCCACGCTCGCCGAGTCGTACGCCGGCGGGTACGTCAGCAGGGCGCCGGCGTCGGCGCCGTGCGGGACGAGCACCGTGGTGACGGAAAAGGTCGGCCCGCCCGCGCTGTCGGTGCTGCAAAAGAGCACGTTCCAGGCGTCCTTGATGCCGCGCAGGCTCGCGCGCGCCGTCCGCGCCGCCGGCCGCACGCGCAGCACCTTGCCAGGCGACCCGGCGCAGTCGGCGCCCTGGGGCAGCGTGTACCACGGATCCTGGCTGGGCGGCAGGGCCTTGGGCGAGCAGTGCCCGGCATCGGCGGCGGCGACGAGACCGCAGAAGAGCGACACAAACGGCGCAAGATTGTATACGAGCTGCATGTTGTCTCTTGTTCCTGGGGATGCAGAATTGTGTTGTTCTGTATGTGATGGGAAAAGAAAAAGGGTCAGTCTGGTCGGGGACTTTTAAGAAGCAGTGCGATCGACCGCAAGGCTCGCAAAGCGCGGTTGGGCAACCTACAGATCATTCGTCCAAGCGCACCAACGTTCCTAAAGCATGACTAGCTAGTCGGAGACTTGCATGAATGACGATACGACATTGATAGTTCAAGCTTTGAGCCCGAGGGTCGCGGGCGGATGTGACGGGGACCCAACATGACCCCGAGGCCAAAATAGCACGTTAAGCAGGGAGATCAAAGGTCTGAACGCTAAGATGGCATGTCTCACTCTTTGACGACGTGGGCCACACAAGACGGATGGCATTGCCATGTTATTTGTCTCGCTCCCGCATCGTTTGTCTCGTGTGTGCCTCGCTCCGCGTCCGATTGGGGGGGGTTTATTATTAAATGCCGTTTCTGCGCCTCCCCAGCCATCTTTTTTTCTTTGCAAACATACGATCGGTCTGGATGGCTTAGTTTGTCTGCCAGCCTCTCTGCGGATAGTTGCTGCTGGGAAGGGGCTGTGCGTTCGCCCTGGCGACCCCGAGTTCCCCGACGGGAGGGTTGTGGAGACGGGTATCTGAACCAGGGATCTAGAAATGGGCATTCCCTCGGAAATTTCCCAACCAACGGAAAGCGACAGAAGAGAAAGATGTATTCACGTCGGCCCATCTGTCAAGGAATGCGGAGGCCGCCGACGACCGCCCCCAGCTCAAGCATGTACCTGATGGCCTCCACCCCTCACGACGGCAGACCGAAGTCTCTGGAATGAACGTTGAAAACGTGGTGTAAACAGCTGTCCGGGCTTGGCTTGCCTGATGTTCTTGCAAGTGGATTCGTCCTTTTTTTTTTTTGGTCCCAGACAAGCTCTGAAATACAGCGTCTGCGGCAAGGTCCCCTGCGTCCTTGCCGTTGAGGCAGGTTAAAGCGCCATGAGGATGGCTTGCTTAATCTGTCTAGGCGCGCCCGCGGGTGGCTTACATGACTCGGCATAGCGCAGCCCAGAAGCCCGTTGTCATCGCTTTTAACGGGGAAATGGCAAAGTAGTTGAAAGAAAACAAAGCTCTTGAAAAAATTATCTCTCGCTCTGGAGGGGCAGCTGGAGGGGCCAGAAACGTCATGGAGGTGGGGTTCTGGGGTGCTCTAAAAACTCCAAAAGTTGCCAAACTGACGATACTTTTTTCCCAATTCCCGTATACCTCTTTTTTTTTCTACTTTCTATTTTTTTTTTCACCTCTCGGTCCTCCATTATCGACACCATTTGACCCAAAAAGGCCTTTTCCCTGTAGCGACTGCCATCCGCCGCCCACCATGGCTCTCCCCCGCATCGTCGTCCTTGGGTCCCTCAACATCGACCTCGTGTCCTACGTCCCGCACCACCCACTGCCCGGCGAGACGCTGACGGCCTCGCACTTCTCCACGTCGCCCGGCGGCAAGGGCGCCAACCAGGCCGTCGCCTGCGGCAAGCTCTCGCGCTCGTCCTCGCTCGCCGACCCCTCGGCCGACGTGGCCATGATTGGCGCCGTCGGCGCCGACGCCTACGGAGCCCAGCTCCGCGACAGCCTCGCGTCCTATGGCGTCGACACGGCCGCCGTACGCGTCCTCGACGACGCAAAGTCGGGCGTCGCCCTCATCGTCGTCGACGAGCCCTCGGGCCAGAACCGCATCATCCTCTCCCCCGAGGCCAACCACGCCCTGCGCCCGGAGCACTTTGCCGCCATCCCCGGCGCCCGACCCGACTTGCTCATCATGCAGCTCGAGATACCCTTCGACACCGTCATGCGCGCCCTCGAGGCCGCCCGCGAGGCCGCCATCCCTGTCCTGCTCAACCCTGCCCCCGCAAAGGAGCTCCCCGCCGAGGCGTACAGGGACCTGGCCCACCTCGTCGTCAACGAGACCGAGGCTGCCATCCTGTCTGGCTGCAAGGAGTCTGATCTCGACGACCTCGAGGGTCTGAAGCGTGTTGGTGCCATATTCCTCGAAAGAGGTGTGCGCAATGTCATCATTACCCTCGGCGGTCGTGGCGTCTACTATGCTACCCACGACGGTAAAAGCGCATTGGTCGATGCGCTCAAGGCCAACGTTGTTGACACCACCGCCGCCGGCGATACATTCGTTGGCTCCTATGCTCTGGCTGTTGTCAACTCGAAGAGCACCTTCGACATTGACACAGCCATCAGGGCCTCCAATAAGGCGTCCGCCATCACAGTCTCCAGGCGAGGAGCCCAAGTATCTATTCCCTGGAAGGACGAGTTACAGTAGGGCCAATTTAGTAAAGAATATTCATAAAAAACATAATAAAGTTAAATTCAAGCTCGACTAAACTGAAGCTACTTGCTAATTGATGCTACTCCACCCTAGAACCATGCGTTCCAGTTCCAAGGCCCTTGCGCAGACCCGTCCACATCAGTCTTGGATACATTGATAGATGGTGTCAGACTTCTCCATATGCCTGCCGCAAATGACTTCTTCTTTCTAAGTGATCCTGTCGTGCTTGTCGTGCCGCTTGTGTTGCGGCTCCGAGTTCCCTTGCTCCTCACCGAGCCCATGCATGGTTCCTCTCTTGGCCCAGGTTTCTCCCTCCGGAAAGTCGAAGGCCGCATGTAGTTGTGTGATTCTGATATGCGGTTCACAGCCATTGCCTGGCACATGTTCTCCATGGTAACGGTGGGTCTTTGCATTGGGACCTGGGTCATCTTCTGTTGTGATGATTCATTGGCATCTTCTCCTTGACGAGAAGCCTCTGCATCCACACCGCTTCCGGAATGCCTTATTCTCTGCAACCATTCTGCAACGACATCTGCTTTCCAGTGTTTCTGCATGGCCGATTCGATGCTGTCAACAGAGTACGCTGGCGGTGGTGACCACGCGGATCGAATATTGTGTCGCTTCAAGGCACCGACTGCTGTCGTGTCCAGTCTCGTGCACCGTTGAGCCACTCCAACCAATATCTCGTGGCCGAAATAGTCGGAAAACGCGGAGTGGCTGTATGTGACTCTCACCTTCATATATGCCATTTGAGAATCTCCTAGCTGGCTTTCGAGATCGGCAATCAATTCGTCGGACTTGTGTCTCCGATGTGCTTTGTTCGCGTATCTCGCAATGACTCTGGGGTTGATGCGTATTTGTGCGAGAATGAGCACTTTTGAGCCAGCGTATAATATCCTGCATTGTCAGCATTGTAAAATACCCTCGTAGTTCTTCACCTACGTTGGAAATGACTGCTCATGAAAAACTTGCAACACCGCGGTCCCTTCCACTGGTACTACTTCGACCTTCAAATCGTGTAAGCACCCATGCTTGAAAAACAAATCTACTGCTATTAGCCAAGTACAAAGTGGAATGAGATCAAAACATTACCTAAATGGTGTTCATCCTCTTTTGGCTGAGCTGGCTTGGCACCAGTTCCGTCCGCTGAGTATGCATGCGAGAGAATGCCCGAGACTTCAACGGCCGCCCATATGTGGTCTTGTCCAAAGTAGCGACCGTGGCTATTTGTGTAGATCGAAATGTGTGGAGACAAGACGTGAGGTAAGATGCTGTCCATGCTAATTGTGCAGCCAGAACCGTCTGCTGGTGAAGAGACGTGTCGAATGACGCTCGAACCGGATCCCGTGCCTGATGATTTGCGCGCGCTGTATCCACCAGAAACAAAAGAGTTCCAGGAGTCGGATAACTCAGAAGCCCCCGAGTACGTACGACTCGCTTCCCTCAGCATAGCTTCTGCCTCTTCGGCTGTACGGGGACCTGCTTCGCTTTTCTCGTCGGGTTTCGAGACGGACCGAGTATTAGACGCCAAGTTTGGCCCAACCGAGTACGGACGCGGTGGGACGGTCTGCAGTTCTTCGTCTTGGACGGCTTTCGACGATAGAGCCCATAGGCTTCGGCGTTTTGCGACATTGAGATGGTTGGCGCTGTGATTTTGCAGAGGAGAAGCAGTCTCTGGGGATAAACGGGTGGGACGCTGGTGGTGGCCTCCGTCTCTCAGTTGATCGGTTGACTTCAGTTTGGAGATTCTCAAGGGACTCGGGCGGTCATTCTCCATGCGGCAAACTGGCCAAGCATCTTGACTTGCGAAAGTCGAAGTCACGTATGGCGAGAGACCGAGAGGCATGGCTCTCGACAAATAGATGACTAGAAAATAATGGCTCAAGACTTGAGTAGAATAGAAAAGCTGTGGCAATTAAGATAAAATGATGTGATGATGATGGAGTTGGTGAATGTTGCAGAAATGAAATGCTAATTGTCGGCAGGGGTATCTATTTGCTTATAATGCTACCAAGAATGTTGTAATAGGGTATGAATGGTAATTTATTCCTTCCAAATGCTGCTGGTATCCAAAGATGTGATGAAAACACGGCAGGCGCGGCCTACACTGAGGTGCCGAGGGTACGGAGCAGGTTGTCTTTGATGGATTCTGCTTCCGTTTCTTCCATGGAAAGAAAGCGAATCTTGTCACTGTTAGCGATTTGGACTTGTCATAGTTCACTAGGCCGAAGAGAAGAGAAACTTGCCATTTCGTCGTTGATAGTGGTGCCACCGAAAAGAACAGGCTCCGACAAACTTGCTGTCACGCCCTTCTTCACTCTGTCCTCCCAAACACCGTTCCAGTTCCACTCACCAGGTTTCCTGGGTGCCGATTGACCGACAAGTCTCTTTTCGGCAGCTGGCTTCTTGGGGCTCGCCGCTGCAGCAGTTCCGTCGCTGCCTTGCTTCTCTACCTCGGCCTGCTTTGCTTGCTGCTTCCGCCGATGAGTCCTCCACGCATGCCACGCACCGGGGTTCCCAGCAGCATCTAGGGGAACCGAGTCCAGCACTTCTGGCTTGCCAAATGCGCTCTTTATGTATTTCAGAACTTGGTACATGGACACGACGGGTCGATTGGTCTGCATATAGGAGGGCCCAGCCGTACCAGCAGCACCGGGTTCTGGGCTCGCAAACATGGATGGCTGTTCGATTGTAGGACTTGTTGGCGCAGAGAGACTGGCCTCAGCGCTGCGGCGCACTCTACCAAACCAATCCGGGAATCCATGGCGCAGGCTGAAGCCTCCGGGCGGCAAGCGTTCATCGTCTGTCGCACTAACGGTGCCGTTGTCTTGTATATCGGTGGTGTACATGTATGTTGTAAGAGGCGTAATGAGAGGATGGAAAATGTCGGTCGAAAATATAATCATGGGAGCTCGTCGAGGGTAGGAATCAGGGAACAAGATTTGAAATCTAAGAATGGCGGGAGCATAGGGTCCTGAAAGCTGTCAACAAATCACATAGGCATTGCTGTAGAATGAAGGATCGTCACCATCACGAATAAACAAGACAGCCGACCAAACTGTTGAGTCGCCCGGTGTCAATGTTACAAAAACACCCGAAGGGCACGCCTGTTTCAAGCCGGTGCTGTCTCGCAATTAGCTACTACTCGGCGACGGTGGTGTTCAAAGTGCGCGCGTACAATTCAGATAGAAGCTGTTGCTTTCGCAGCGCTGGAAGATTTGCGAGCTTTAGTGCCGACGACATCTCTGCAAGATTCTCCGGCCAGAAGCGTCGTGCAACTCCTGCCCAGACCAATGATGAAACTCGGGCGAGCAAGACGGCTTACCTACCTAGGTAGGTAGCTGGCGACCTAGCTTCACGGGCGGTGAAATGAGCGGTGGCGCGTTCTGCCGGAGCATTGGTCGCGTAGCGGGGTCGATCTGCCTGTTGGAGGGGTAGCTTGCTTGGTCGGAGAGCAAGACGGCGATTGTCGTAAACCGAGAACACAAAATATGCGACGCGAAAATTCACTCGAGGTTATATTCTATATTTGTATATTGACTGTTTTGTGCGCGGAACTCGCGGTGTAGTTATGTATCGCTTGACTTCTGCCGCCCGTTGGAGAATTCACGCCTAATCATGTCCAGAGGCCAAAGAAGACGAAAATCGCAGACAGGACGCGCGCTCAAGCACCAAGGCGCTTCTCAATCTTGCTCTTCTCGCTGTCCCTAACTTCCCGCTTGTCGTCTCTCGTAGCATTGTAAGCAGCCGTGACCTGGTTGAATGGGTTCTCGGGGCTCTTGTCAAACTCCTTGCGGATGCGCTGCTTGCGCTGGTCCAGGCGCAGACCCGTGCCGCTGCCGTCGGCCTTCATCTCGCTCAGGCGACGCTCCTCGTATGCGCGGTAGGCGGCAGCAAAGCGTCTCTCGGGGTGCGTGTCGATCTTGCCATCGGTGCCTCCGGTGGTCAGCGACAGGGCGTCGAGGGCATTGTCGATGCCGCTGGCGTTGAGGGTGCTGGGGCCGTCCTCGAGCTGCGACATGTCGAGGCCACGCGACTTCTTGACGGGCGCCTTGGACTTTTTTGGCTCGGCGCGGCCGCCGATAGCTTCCTCCTCTTCCTTCATCAGTGCATCCTTCTCGGCCTTCTTTCTCGCAGCTTCCGCTCGCTTGGCTTCCTCGGCTTCCCTGGAGTTGCAAGTTGTGTTAGCCAACAGATGTTTCGGCGCCTAGCCGCAAAACATGGCGCAGTCGCGGGCCGCATTGTCTCGTTGGCCACAGAGGACGGTCCCAGAAAGGGGGAGTGTTGCGCTTGGTCTTGAGGCAGCTACTTACTTCCTGGAGTTACTCTTGGAGCCCTTCTGCCACTGCTCATCTTCAGCGGCCTGGCGCTGGGCGTCCTCGGATGCGTTCTTCTTGGCTGCAGCCTCGGCTTTCTTGGCGTTGCCGGCCACCTTCTTTGTATTTTCTGTCTTTTTGCCGGCCATTTTCTTGACTTTCTCGCACTATCGATGTTGTGACACCAATTTTCGACAATTGTCTTGTGTTTCGTGTCTTGTGTCGGATAGCTGTCGAGGCGCTGCCTCTTGGTGGGGTCAGTCGGTCAGGTGGAAGAGCGGTTTGCTGGTCTCTTCAGTCTAGTTATGGTCGAATGCAAGAATCAGAGCCGTGTAAATCGCAGTTGTCAGCGATTCTTGATCTCCTCGTAGTTTGTGAGGCGGATATGCAGTTTCTCGGTGTGACTCGTTGACTAGCTTTGCGTGACTGCGGGTGCTGGCCAAACTTCTTTTGCGGGCCATGAGCAATTGTGCCTGCATTACGTCAGGCATCCAAGTCCACGGAGCTGTACAGCCGCATGCAAGTACTGACCAGCAGAGACAGTTCTGGCCGCCTGACTATTGCTAAAGACCGTTCTGCCTCTGCTTTTAGAGGCATCTCTGATTCCAAAAAAAAAAAAAGTGCGAATAGCTTCAAATGCCACCCTTGGCCTGTGCGACAGGTGGACAAGGACTCGCGGGGTCAGTGCAGCGTGACAGCAAGCCGCCACCGTCTTCCCTGCATGCAACCTGCGCGACCGTGGCCGATTGCGCACCTGTAATAGAACAAGTTTGTCCTTGTCATTTCGCCCAGCGACCACGTCTTTCATGCAGGAGACGCATAAGTGCCGGCCCGCGCGAGCCCGGCGTGTTCATCGCGTTCCTCCGCGGCAAGCTCAGGCCTCCTCGCATGAAGAAATTGAGATATGAGCCGGAACAGAGAGCCAGCGTTGCATCAGGCGGAGCTTGCATGGTTGGTGCAGTATCGTGATGCCTTCCGGTGCCTAGGGCCCCCTTTCGCCGAGCATGTCGGCGCCGTTGCAGCTGCTCTTACCCGAGACAAAATGAATGCGGTGAAGGAGTACCAGGGCTGTGCGGATGATGAGCAGGTGCGTGTACGGAGTGACCAGCCTATCATTGATTCATTGGCTTCTTGTTGAGATACCCTGCAGTTTCCGGACCTCTCACCCTGAGAGGGAAACAAAGTCATTTAACCGTTATAAAGCGGGATGTGCATGTCTCAGCCAAGCATCCATGTCAGACCCCAACGGTGCATTATGGCGGTGCAGAAGCGCAACAACCCGACATGCTGTCGGGACCCTCGACTTTCGAATGCTATTTTCACAGAGCGTCTTTCCAGGGCCACAGCCATACCGCCTATTCAGAAACAACGACCAAGTTTGTCCAGTCAGGCTCCATGCTACACTGTTCTGAGTCTGCCGCCCGAGCACCCAGGAGGATGGGCAGCGATGCATCGTTCGCACCGAAGTAGACGACTCCAACAAATTGCTCCACTGACGCGACTAACATCCATCAGCATGTTCAACGCCAGCTTGCCAGACTTGTCTTGCAAGCAGCTCAGCGGGAGCCCAGCTTGACAGGGGACACTGGCCCAGGCTAGAGCCAGCCAATGACGCCATCCCACGGTGTGCAAGAGCTGCTTCCTCGTGCAATAGACAATAATTGCTTTTTCCATTCGGAAACAATGATTCAGCCGAGTTTTCTTTTTGGAGTTTTGAGTCTGTTTTGGGAAGATGTGGCCAAATCCGTGCACGTCCCTCTCCGTCTTCTGCAGGTCGCGTGGTTACATGAGATTGTACTCAACATCAGGTGCGACAGTGGCAGACAAGTTGGTTAGGATCAGGTAATGATTGACCTTAATTGCCCATCATATTACCGACGGAAGCGAGATGACCGTGGGGGCCATTGTCTCTCGGACGCAGGCTGGGGATTGGAACGCACGAGTCAAAAAAAAACACAAAGACGTGAAGACTCGACGGGACGGCACAGCCGGAAAGCTGGGAAAAACGGGCGAGGCCATTTTAGCCTCGCATATTATCCCGGTTTTGATGCTCATCGCTCAGCCGCGGAGCGGCCTGGTAATTAGCCCAACGTTAGTGACGAACCAGGAAAGACTTTTGCCACCTTAATAGCGCCCGTCAGCTGTTGTCAGTCGTCTCGAGAGAAATGTGACACATCAAGAAGCAGGCTTCGTCGCTGCAAGGTAGCAAGGTAAGTTAGAAAAGCCCCGGAAGCTCATGACCATGCTGCCGAGACAGTTGGCCCTTACTGGTCGAGTCGCTGTCAGAACGCTAATAAAACAAGCCAAGGAGATGAACAATACAAGTGGCGGAGTAAATACGGGTAAAAGCACGGGGAGGTCGGATTTTGGGTAGGCGCCAATAAGCTACAGTCTTGGCGGCGATCAAGGCAAAGCGCCCCGAGCTTGGCTGGCAGTTTGGGGGTAAGGTGACATGGCAAGGATCTTGCACCGCTGCGAGATGTGCCCAGATTGTCACATCTGGACAGTTTGTTATCGACGCCTCGAACTCCTCCATCACATGCTCAAACTCAAACGGATGCTGGTGCTCAGCACGACCTTTGTCTAGACGTTTTCTGTGCTGCCATGCCCATTGGCTCTCAATGGTGTCACTAGAGCAGCAGACGAAGAAGGAAAAAGCAAAAGCTTGGGTAGCAGTTTCAACGCTGCGTGTGCGGCCCATGTTCTGCAAAAGAAGGCTCGTACGTTTGGAGTTGTATTAGTGCCACTGCATGTACCAGGTACCTGGTA
>JAPFRW010000506.1:0-19601 GCA_030778065.1 Akanthomyces uredinophilus
CGCTGCCTCTCGGCCAGCGCGGCCATCAGGCGGCCCTGGCCCAGGAACTGCCAGGCCCAAAGCGCCGAGCCCGCGACCGACAGCAGGTAAAAGTGCCAGAACCACGCGTGCGGGACCTGGCCGACGCTCGTGACGACGCCGAGGAGCCCCCTCAGCCCGCCGCCCGTCGCGCGGCCCTTGTCCGCGGTGGCGGCCCCCGACCGCGGGCCGTAGTCCATCAAAAGGCCGCGCAGCGACGCCGGGAGCGCCTGGAGGGCGACGAGGCCGCCGGCGGCGCCGAGGAAGAAGGCCTGGCACCACTGTGAGGGCGGCTGCGCGAGGGCGTGGTCCCAGAGCGCGGCCGTGCGCTCGACGGCCTGCTGGACGATGGTGCCGGCCATGACCGCCAAAATGACGATTGTCGAGTGACGTCACCCAAAGATCGTCCAAGAACGGTGTGAATAACGTTCTTTTATTTCTTGTTCAGGTCTGCGGCTGTCGTAGATTGGCCGTGTGGTCAATGGTGGAAAGGTGAAGGACGACGAAGAGACTAGGGGTGAGTGAGTTAAGCCCATAGATGGATGCCCGCAAAAACGGGCCGGAGTGGCTAACAATCGACAAAGAGCCCAGCCGGCTCCTTGCAAACCAAGCAGTTGCATTTACTTATATGAATTTTCGCTTCTTTTTTCTTTCTTAACTAGCACATGGCATGCAGACAGTCCAAACTTCTACTCAGCTTAGCTATGCGGCCGATTACTTCCGTCTCTGCCATGGAACACACGCTCATCTCGAATTCAGCCGCGCCTCCGCCACCATACACGCCTCTCCAGTGTCACGCCCATCTTTCGCATCTTTGACATTCCCAAGGCCGAGCCATCTCGGCTTTCGGCAGGACTGGGAACACCGCTAACGAAGAGCGCGGCAAGCAGGGAGCCCTCGTACCGGCAGATATCGCGCCGCGGCTTCGTCCTACACCTCAGCGAGCATGGAGCTGAGCGTCACGGGTCCGTTCGGCAGCCGCTTTGCATTCCGCGAAGAGGCACCGAAATATGGACGACGTCTCTCGTTGGTCGGGGGCACGTCACATGTGTTCGTCGCGTTGAGAGGCGGTTGAAGAGACTCGAGCTGTATGCTTTTGTACAACTACTCCCAAGAAAATCATCTGAGAATGCTGATTATCTGAAAAAAAAAAAGAACATGGCGCGCCAAAAAAGCCGTACCCAAGAGATCAAAAGTGCATAGTCGTAGACTTTTTAGTTGATACTGCTTAAAAGAAAATCCCATTTGTAAATATACCATAATAATATTAAACACAAAGTTCCCTCAAATGAAAGTTGAAACACCCCATATTACATTAAACCAATTATTTGCACCCCCAGCTTCTGCACTCAGCAACAGGGTTGACGTACTGGTTTTCGTAGATGCAATCATCATACTGAACCTTGCAACGGTACACGGCATTGTTGTAGTTGTTGTTGCCAGAACCCCAACCTGCACCAGCCCAGGCGTTGGCGCTGGCCCAGGCACCGCTACCTCCGGCATAAGCAGAGGCAGAGGCACTGACACTACCGCTGTAGCTGCCCCAGCCCTTGCAGACACCGTTGCCCCAGTGGTTATTGGAGGAGCTGGAAGAGCTAGAGGAAGAGCTGGAGGAAGAGCTGGAGGAAGAGCTAGAGGAGCCGGAGCCCCAGCCATTTCCACTGCTGCTAGAGGAAGACGAGGAAGAGCTCCAGGGCTCGCGTTCTTCGATGGAACGGGGAGGATGGAAGTTGGGCTGGTTCTGCAGGTTCTTGCAAGAGTTGGCATAGACCTCAACGCACTTGTAGTACTGGTGCTTGCAAGCCTCGCAGCAGGCGCCGCCAATCTGGCCGTGGGGGTACGAGGGGCAGTTTCTGCTGTTGGCATCGGTGTACATCTTGAAGGGGTTGGCGTTGAAGTCATCCTTGCAGTCGTTGCAAGTGACAATGGGCAGAGGAACACCACCGACGGGGTTACCGGGGCCAAAGTCGCAGTCCTTGGAGGTGGGCTGCTTGCAGACGTTGGTGGGTTGAGGAGGGCACTGAGTCGTGGAAGTGGAAGTGCTTGTCTTGGTACTGGTGGTAGGCTTGGTAGTCGTGCCAGGAGGCTTAGTGGTGGTGGGCTTCGTGCTGGTACCAGGGTTGGTGCTGGTTCCGGGAGGGTTAGATGTAGGAACTCCAGTGCAGGAAGTGGTGACCGTCTTGGTGATGGAAGTGCCGACATGGCCAGGCTCAAGGGATTTCCAGCAGTCAAGCTTGTTGCACTTGGCGCTGTTGTCGCAACGGTTGCAGTAGCTCTTGAGGCTCTTGCACCAGCCGGCGTACTCGAAGCAGTTCAAGCTGTCAGGATAACCAGCCTGGTTGAAGCAAGACCAGACAGTAACCTCGCATTTCTTCCAAGCGGCATAGCAGTCCTCCTTGCAAGTCCACTCGGGAGTGGGCGGTAGGCACCACTTGCCAATCTGGTGCTCGCAAGTGGGGGGTGTGACGATAGTGGTAGTGCAAGAGCCAGGAGCAGTGGTAGTAGGCTTCGTCGAGGTGCCAGGGTTGGTAGTGGTACCTGGGTTGGTCGAGGAACTGGTCGTAAGACGTGTAGAGGTACCAGACGAAGTACCGGGGCCCGTGGAAGAACCGGTGGACGTAGGGCGAGTAGAGGTGCCGGTTGAGGTGCCAGGACCAGTGGAAGAACCAGTGGAAGTAGGAGCAGTAGAGGTTCCAGTGGAAGTACCACCAGTGGAAGAACCAGTGGAAGTACCAGTAGAAGTACCAGGACCAGTGGACGAACCAGTGGAAGAACCAGTAGGCTCAGAGGAAGTAGGGCCAGTAGGCTCAGTGGAAGTAGGACCAGTGGGCTCGGTAGAGGTGCCGGTAGGCTCAGTGGAAGTGCCAGTAGGCTCCGTGGACGTGCCAGTAGGCTCAGTAGAGGTGCCAGTAGGCTCCGTGGACGTGCCAGTAGGCTCAGTAGAGGTGCCTGTGGGCTCAGTGGACGTGCCGGTGGAGGTTCCGGTAGGCTCGGTAGAAGTGCCAGTAGAAGTTCCAGTAGGCTCGGTAGAGGTACCAGTAGGCTCCGTGGACGTGCCAGTAGGCTCAGTAGAGGTGCCGGTGGAGGTTTCGGTAGGCTCGGTAGAAGTGCCAGTAGAAGTTCCAGTAGGCTCCGTGGACGTGCCGGTAGGCTCAGTAGAGGTGCCAGTAGGCTCAGTGGACGTGCCGGTAGGCTCAGTAGAGGTGCCAGTAGGCTCAGTGGACGTGCCGGTGGAGGTTCCGGTAGGCTCGGTAGAGGTACCGGTCGAGGTAGGCTCAGTGGAAGTGCCAGTTGAGGTAGGCTCAGTAGAAGTGCCAGTAGGCTCTGTGGAAGTGCCAGTGGGCTCAGTAGAGGTACCAGTTGAGGTAGGTTCTGTGGAAGTGCCAGTTGAGGTAGGCTCAGTGGAGGTACCGGTGGAAGTTCCGGTAGGCTGGGTGGAAGTGCCAGTAGACGTCCCAGTAGACGTTCCGGGGCCGGTGGAAGAGCCGCTAGAGGTGGGCTGAGTCGGCTGAGTGGTAGGGGCAGTCGAGGTACTGCTGCTGGTAGGAGGGTTACCGTTGCCGCAAGGCTCGTTGGACTCGAGGTCCTTGGCAATGTAAACGCTCAGACGGTTATTGCCACCGCAGATACGGGAGGCATCTCCGCCACAAGGAGCATTGCACTCCTTCTCGTTGGTCTTTTGGGTGCGAGAGAGGACATTGCCGCACCAACACTCGTGGGCGTACTCGGAGCCAGCAATAGGGAAACCTTGAGCCTTGCAAGCAGCAATGCAGGACTCGGGGGTAAACTTGGCAGGCTCGATGCTCTCGGGCCAGGGGAAAGCGCGGCCCTGGTTGTTGACATTGTCGACGTAGCAGCCGCTGTAAGCGTAGTCGGCGACGGTAACCTGGTCGGGGGTCTTGGTGTAGGTGGGATCCTCCCAGATGTTGAGAGTGCCCTTGCCACCGCAGATCTCGGCCTTGTTACCGTTGCAAGGGTAGTTGCAAGAACCATCAGCGGTCTTTTCGGCAGCAATATCATCGCCGCAGTAGCAGACACCGTAGTAGGTGAGACCAGCGTAGCGGAAGGCGTTGCCCTTGCAGACGGAAGTGCACTTCTCGACAGTCATGTCAGCACCGCTGACCTTGGAGCGCATAATCAGGGCCGTGTCCCCATTGGTGTAGCAACCCTTGCTGGTGAAGGGGGTGAAGCTGTCGGTACAGGCAGGAAGCTCATAGTTGGTGGCAGTGGTGAGCGTGGCCAGCGACAGGGCCGCGGCGACGGCCACGACAGACCTGTGGAAGGTCATGCTGGAATTGGGCCGGGGGAAGAAGACAAACTGAAGTAAAGAAAGGTAAAGAGAGTAGTACCACGAAGGCCGTTTTGGTAGAGACGGAACAGCCGGGGTGAAGGGTGAATTTGAAAGTGAAGGGACCCGTGTAGAACAGAAACCCAGCAGCAGAGACGTGAAGGGCCCGGGGATTATATACACAGCAATGAATCGATGAGCAAAAAGGAACCAGAAGAGCTAGCAGGGCGAAGCATGGGAGCTGTGCGCAAATCAAATCTGTCGACCGGCGTCGACGATGCTGGGGGGGGCTAGCTTGACTAGCAGGACCCGGAACTCCAACTGGATGCTAGTGGGATGCAAGGTCCGCCAGCTCTCACGGCCAAGTGAGAAAAGGACCCATGTATGCGTTGAGCCGATGCGTGCGTTCTAGCCCCCACAGCTAGGACCACAATGCGTGAGGTGCTGATGGTGATGAGCATGGATGAAGGGGAGAAGAGGAGGTGAGCGGGCCAGGACTGATGATGGAGCAGGAGTTGAGTCTCCCGGGAGCCTAAGCGCGATTGCTGTGATATGGTTCATGGTTGAATGACATGAATCGTCCACAACAATGCTGTATTGCTGGTGGAAGACAGTCTGCCGTGGCGGAAAGGGTATCGAAACAAAGTACACTGAGCAGATGGACCAGGTTGTGTCCTAGAGTTCAGCGAGCATGGCTCGCGGAACGAACTGGCCCTGTGCAAACCGAGTTAGGAGAGGCCAGCAGGCGAAGCGGATAGGGAGCTGACCGAGCAGAGGGGTGCTAGCTCGGCGTTGGACGACGGAAGATGCCAGGCCTTGACATTTCATGGTGAGCGGGTGAGCCTGGTGGTGCTCTGCATCGATGGATGGCCGAGAGAGGTGGGCTGGCGAGCAGGAGAAAACAGCAATGTCCGTTTCCCGTTTGGGCATGGCTCGGAGGAGATGGCGCTAGACAAGGCGAAAAGAATGACTAGAGAAAAAGGCCTGAGGGTTGCTACACACCGGGCGATGCGGATGGGCGAGTAGGAGGGTTGCAGCAGGAAAGCAGTCGAGCAAACCAAGCAGATGGGCAAGGAAGCAAGGGTCTCGAGAAGTGCGGGATCGAGTGGACCTGCATGAGTGGAGCGGCTGAGTGGATGGTGGATGGCTGGAGGTGGCAGCTGGCAGCTGGCAGCTGGTGCACTGGTGGTCCCAGCTTGTTTGTGCTTGGGGGCCTCGATTGACAGGGACATGGATGGGATAGGCAGGGATCAGGGTCAGGACGACAGCCACAGCCACAGCTAAATCCAAATTTAGGACAGTTCTGCAACGACGAGAGCAAAGAGGTCTCAACAACGATACCCGTACATGAATGGGTCGGTATTGGTACCAGACCTGTCGCCAGGCCGGATCTCTGCCAGCAGGTAGGTTACCAGTGTCAACAGCGGAATTTCAGCACACCACATCTACGAAAGAGATCTGTGGATTATTTGATGACACCCTCTTCTCCGTACTGGTACGTATACACCGTGACACCTAAATAAAATGCACAGTCGGTAGCAAAGCGGCTGCCAGTATCCGTATAGGCACCTAGGCAAAGGGTGACGGGCCGCGGTAGGCGTGGCTTGGCTGAACTGCCCTCCTGGAAATTGTCCAATGCTACCCCAGCCCGCGCCGGAACCCATTTTGGGCTGGTCGCGAGACGGCCAGAATATTTTCGGGCCATCCCAAGGCATGCCTGAATCTGTCCGTACTTGAAGGATACAGAGTTTTGGAAATATATCCCTCCGTTACAAGCTGGGCCCGCGGAGAAACTCGCCAGATCACTGTCGTGAATGTGCCAACAGCATCCGAAACGCTCTGCAGGCGCTATCGCTTGCTCTTTTCAACCCCGGATAGTGACGATACGTTATGGCTAAGTTAGGTAGGTACCCAAGGTACCTTACTGTACCTAGGTGCCACGGTGCCCAGGCACCTACCTAGAACCCTGTGGAGAGGCGGCCCAGCAGGGTGGGACCTCGAACCGAAATCCTGCGGACGGGGGCCAAAACAAAAAGATGATTTGATTATTTATTATCCATACTTTACTCCGTATCCGCACTATTTCACTAAAACTACATTCGATGCCCAAGAATAGCTTGCGTAGTGTGACGCTACTGTTATAGCCGGCATTTGCAGAGGAATAGTAGAAGCGAGCCAAATAAAAGACAATCAGAAAAAAAAGGAAAAAGAAAGCAAATTCTACAGCTCAAAAACGCACGTTGTACTGGAGCCAGCCAGCTGCGTGAGAGGTTCAAAGTTCTGCAGCAGGCCCACCTCGACTGGTTAATTTAACTGGTAGTCAGCATGGTAGGTCGTTAATATCTGCGCTCTGCATCCTCTGCTGGCCACATCACCATGCAGCCTGCGGTAAATATTCCGGTCCGCCGTTCCCGCCCAACTGGCCGTCGACCTACCTCAACCCGCAAACCAAGAATAACCCCCAGCCCGTCAAATTCCCATTGCCGAACAGCTGCGGCTGAACATGGCGCGGGGTCTTGCACAGCACCTGCATGACCTGGCCTGGACTGAACGGAGCTGCAGCTTCCGAGTGCGGGCGCTGCATAACACGAACCTGCACCACTTTGGGCGTTCTGCATGTGCAGGGGACGATGCAGAAAAGAAAACAGCAACGACCAATGTGGAAAGCCACAACGAACATCACTCCATGCAACTTACGGACTGTCGGCCTGCAAGAGCGGTCGACCGCCGACTGGCTCAAGGCGCAGACAACAGCGCGAGAATGAGACAAACAAAAGACTGTCCGGCATACCTCGACGATCACGCTCTTCGCTGACCACGCCCAAGACGACAACCGGCTATCAGCCGTACGTTACGCGATGTTCAAGAGGAGTGCCGATATTCTCAACCACTCACGTTGAGCCCCGTGCATCCATTACAGCCCAGCGAACGGAGTATCTGTTGAAGTAGCTGGTAGCCTACCAGTACTAAACCCACCACCAGGCACAAGACTCCGCTGACATGACGACGATCAGGAACACCCGAAGAACAAAGGAGACCCGCCGGAGCCACACTGCCAGCAGAAAAAAATTGTCCACAAACTCAAACGCCACCATCCGAGCACAATGTGTCTTCGGTGGAGCTTTTTGCGCTGTTCTTTTCCTTCTATTTCGTCTTCGTGCTAGACTCGGATCAACACCTCTAGAATAATTTGTGCTCTGCGCGCATGCGGAGCAGACAATGCAGCCGCTCCCCCGCCTGAAACACCGCGCTGGCCGGGCTGATGATTTTGGTAAGAAGACGGCAATCGTGACAGGGCATCCTTGCAAGTTGTATCTCTATGAGCTCTTTTCTTTTGCGGCAATACTTATCGGAAAAGTACCTTTCGGCGATAGATCAACCTCGTCTTCGATGGGTTGTCGCACGGTCCCGAGTGTACTGACAGGTTGATGGGATGACAGGCACGCAGGCTCCCGCGTGCGACCAAGGCGCGATGCAGACCAAGCAAGCCAAGCAAAGACAGTCTGAACCCGCCAAAAAAAAGAGAGGCCTCGCCAAAGACTCGAAAAGTTTTACCTACTCGGCTGTACGGTATTTGCGAGATCTCTGAGAGTTTGGTTACAGCCTCGGCGAGCAGAATACCGGCACTAGTACAACATTCGTCCCATCGGTGCTACCATCAACAGCCTGATCGCTCGGCGCAAATCCTCCCCGACCAAACAATCAAAGATTTGTGAACAACCCTATTGTGCTCCATACTAACAAGACCCCAGGCTCCAGTCGCTCACTGCCTACGGGGCCAAGCCATCGCCTTCCTAGTATGGCTCATGGGCCTAGATCCGTCAGTGCCGGAGCCACAGCACTAAACTAGCCCTGGACCAGTAAGTTACAAAGATAGCGTCTTTCACGCTGGCACTTGGCATCCTGCCGAATGTGAAAATGGGCTTGCCGGAAGGCTGTGAGTGCCGTCATCTCCTGCTGGCACGGCCAACGCCGCCCCCCAACGTGTGGGAGGCGAAACCCAACTCCCCTTTTCACTGGCGCATTGCTCATTCGTATGTAAAAAGGCCTGTGTAAGTCGAGGCCGATCGCTATGCCCGTTGCGCCCAAGGATGTGCAATACGGCCGAGCTGTCCGTGGCTACGGAGCATCCATGACCGTCTCGAAACTTACCATGCATTCGCATTGATCCCACGACGGCCAGCTCGCATATCCACAGAGTGCAGATACCCTTGAACGTGCAGAAAGCGCTGAGTGAGCGACACCACCATCCTCAGCGCGCAAAAGCAATGTCTTGGGCCGGATGTGGCCCAACCGGCTACCCGTTCGCCGATGGGCTGTGCTGGAATCCTGGCCTGGAACCCTTTTGGCTACCAACTGCCAGCTCCCAACCGCATTCTCCCCATTGCAACCTTTGTTCAGCTCTCGCAACTCTCCGCTAGTGTCGAACAGGTCGCAGTCTCGAAATCAGCGATGTCGACGAAAATTTTCTACCCAGTCACTAGAGCCCAGCGGTCCGGTTCACATTTCCCAATTGAGTCTGGCGGGGGGTCTCTTCTCCTCGGCGCCCACGCTTGTCACCATCAAGCGGCACGAGCGGGTGCTCATCTCTGTTAGTGTTGAGAAGAGTTCCCAGAATGCGAAGTCCTCATCAATCTTCCCACGAACAGGCCAGGCCAGGCCATCACCGTCCTCGGCAGGGGTACTCTCCGACGGGCCCGAAATCCTCGTAATCTTGCCAACCTTGGCGAAGACACTACGTGTCGATCGCGTCGCAACTGTGCCCCGGTGATCAGCACTTCCCAAACAGTCTACGATTTGTAAGTTCTCATGATCCGATCAACCATCGACGATTATCAGTTACAGAACTGGCTCCATCGGTCCGTATGTGACCCCAAGCATAGCAGCGTGCTTCTGTATGCCACTAGGAGTTGACCACGAGCGACAGGGGCAACTCGAGGGTAGCATCCAATCTCACGCTGTGGGTGCGGCTCAACTGAGCTATTGACATAGTTTGACTTTTAGGATTAAGCCCGGGCCGCATACTGAGCCCGCGCAGAGACGGAGCAAAGAATAACTCTTAGAAGTCAAACCACCCCGATGGCCTAGTTATTCAGTCAGTCGCAGGCCGTAACAGTCATCAATTGCAGTCACTGTGACAAAAGCAAAGAGCAAAGAAAAAAAAAAGTAAAAAAGAGGGGAAATCGAGCCGAGGCTACTCGCTGTCTGCAGTAGTGCAGGTAACGGAAACAAATTACTGCAAGACTACGTTGTAAGCGAGCCTTTTGCCTGGTAAGCGTCAGATGGATGGGTCGCTGGCAGGAAAAGGCTTGGACAAGACGCCACTAACATGCTAGAAATTCTCCGACTGCCTGTAATAAAGAAGGCCATTCTGTATGCATTCAATCTAATTTGCACGGATGCATACTGCATAAGCTTTCAGCTCAACAAAGCTGAGCATGTATTAACCAATATACTCGGAAAGGCATCAAACCTTGGGACACATGTTTAACAATCTGCAGTATATACCAATAGATTAGATTGTCACACCGTCTCGCAAAGCCACCCGGCGCAACGTGGCTCAAGGACTCCGTCATCATGGTATTTTTGGGGTCAACGCATGTCTCAGCCGTTCTCGATGCAAGGAGAAAGGAGAGACAAATCCCACGGCCACGACTTCTGCATCGAAGCCAATCCGCTCCCAACAACACCTCTACCCCCTGGCAAACCTCCTCAGCTAGCATTTTCTCTCCCTGGTAGACAGCGCATCGATCCCAACTAACCCTTTCTAATCGTCGCAGAACAGCTCAGCTACCATGTTCAGCCAATTGCCTGCTTTCTCCCCCCCTCTCTACTTGCTTCTTCTTCTTCTTCTTCCCCAACTTTATGTAATAGTTAGGAGCTTTGCGCGCGTGCGCGCGCAAAGAGCCGTCGCCCCTCTACAAGCACGGGGATGGTGCGGTGAACGCTAAAAAACTAACAGCTTTTGGCTTCGGAGGCTTCGATTTTGCTTTTTCTTTTCTGCCAACTAGTGTAGACGTTGTTTACTCGTCTGCTAAGCACACCATCGCAGTTGTATCGACCGGGGAGGCGAGCTGCAAGGGGATGGGGGGCAGTCAGCAGAGCTAATAATAGACGCCTGCCGTTCAGCTTTCTCGCATTGGAGGTTCATGAGAGAAGGGATGCGACTGCGCGAGAAACGAAAACGAACGCTGCTTGCTCCCAGACGAGCCTGGGACCGCCAAAATGTCATGGGCTACTTGCAAGCAGTATATTACATTTTGCAGGCTTGGCAGAGATGACTACACAGTTGTGTAGGAAACCCCTAGGATACTCGGGAGCTCATCTTCCGCCACGAGGGAAGCGATGAGACTGCACAAAGGGAGACGAGCTGGAGGTGCCAATGTACCGTTTTTTGCTGCATCCTGCCATGACATTAAGAGCCAAGTCTCTGCGCAGTCCCGTCAGAGTGACCAGCAATGATGTTTTCCCTCGCAGGCCAGCCCTATCGCAAAGGTCAGCACCTACTCTCCGGCTGTCGGTGCCAGCACGTCTGTTTGCTCTCGGTTCCTTCGATCTCTCTCGGATGTCGACGACCCCGGACCCTGTCCCGGCGGCGGCCTCACTGCGCTGGTAAGCCTTGCTGGCGCGGGGTTTGAGATTGCCATCCATCAGCCCATTGTAACAACTCTGGCTCCCTTTGGCGCGAAGCAGGACCACGGACGAGGAGAGAGCTGGGAAGGGGGCCAGGGGGGCAAGCAGCCCTTGCTGGCTGACCACGCCTCTTCGATCTCTCACCCTCGCCCATTGTAGCAACGGTGCTTGCGCTGCAGAGCGTGAAAAGAGCGGCAGGACAAATACCACCGACCAGTCGCCCGGTAGCTTTTTTTTTTTTTTTTTTACTGAAACAGATGCATGGAGTGTGGCCGATTGATGGCTGCAATGAGAGGCATCGTAGGACATCGTCTTCGTGTTGAGCTTGCAGATGCACACTTTTGCTCGGACCAGCTCCGTGCCATTTCACATGGCGTGCAGAGGTAAAATGCCCTGCCACAAAAGCGTCAGGTGCTTTTCGTAACCCATAACATTCTCACAAGCACGGCTTGATATATGATGGCCGCACCATCCTAGACGAGGCAATGTTTCGAATGTAGACTTGGGGATGGGAACACGCACGAAGCAATTCAAACACAAGCACATTCGTGTGGACATGATTAAAAGTCAACCATTTTATTCTTTTTTTCGGTTTATGTCTTCAGCCTGGTTGTGCTCCTGCCTCGTCCCCCTTTGAGGACCGCTGGCAGTAATTACATGTCAATTCTAGAGTACATCCAGTTGCAACGAATGTTCCCCAAAGTGCCCAAACGCCGGTGTGCAAGTTTTGAGGCAGCTTCTCCCCTTCCTCCCATCTCTCGTGAAAAAACCGATTCAAAACAATGCTTTGCTTATTTCCATCATACTTTTTTTCCTTTCGTAAAAAAGAAACATTACCCTTACGCCTTGTTGCGCATATGGGGAGGAACCCACTTGCCACCAGCGCCACCAGCAGCGCGCGAAGGCGGCTGCTCAGAAGCCGCAGTCTCTTGCGACTCGGCCCGTCTAGGAGGAGGGGCATCGCTGCGGGAGGAGCCACCCCGCTCGATGGGAGCACCGCGGGGAGGGAAGTTTCTGGGAGGGGGGGCGCTGTCCGATGTCTCGCCAGAGGCCTCCTTGGCCGCCTGGCGCTCGCGCCAGCTGGGCTTGCTGCCAGCGAGGTTGAGACGGGGCGGGCCACCGGCGCCACCGGCAGAGGGGCGCTCTTGGGAGTCGGTTCGCTCCATGGTACGAGCAGCAGGAGCAGAAGCAGGGGCAGCGGCGGCATTCTTGGAAGCCTCTCTCTCGCGCCAGCTGCCACCGCCAATGACGGGAGGTCTGCGAGCGTCGCTGTCGGCAGCGGGTTCGGCGCCCCGGAGAGGACGCTCTTTTTCGGCCTTGCGGCGAGCGAGAGCTTCGTCTTCACGACGTTGCTGAAGGGCCGCCTTCTCAAGCATTTCCTGACGCTCCTTGTCGCGCTGCTCCTTGAGCTTGGTGAGCTCGGCCTTGCGGAGCTCATCACGCTCGCGCTGCTCCTCCTTCTCGCGGGCGGCACGCTCCTCGGCCTCGCGAAGTTCCCTCTCCTTCTCCTCGCGCTCGCGCTTCTCGCGCAGCTTACGATCGCGGAACTCCTTCTTGCGAAGGGCAATCTGCTTCTCGAGCTCCTTCTCGGCATCACGGCGACGCTTCTCAAATTCGTCGCGACGGCGCTCATGCAGGTTCTCTCTGAAGGACTCATATATAGGGACCAGTCTGGTCAGACGATTCTTGAGCTCGACGTTGGCCTTGTGCAGCTCCTCGGAATCTTTGAGCTTCTTGGCGGTGTTCTTGTCGTAGACGGCGCGATCCACATCGCACTGCTGGTCGTAGTCCTCAGCTAGCTTCTTGCTCTCCTCCTTGCGGTAAGCGCGTTCCAGATGGTCAATACGTCTGCCGGTGACTCTGAGCTTCTCCTTGACGTCATGCTTCTCACGCTCGAGCTGGCTCAGCTTGATCTCACGGAGACGATTCGTATCCAGATTCTCAATATCATCCAGGTTAATGTCGAGGCGCTTGCCGTCCATCTTGAGTTCCTTGATTTGCTGCTCAACCTCGGCTCTACGGACCTTGTCGCGGTCCTCCTTCATACGTCTGGCCTCACGCTCTCTCTGGTCATTCTCCAGACGCTTGTCCTCAGCCTCCTGGAGAGCCTGCTCTTTGAGGCGCTTCTGGCGGGCGCTTTCCTTGTCCTTGCGGGCCTGAGCCTCAGAGGCTTCCTCCTTGCGTTTCTGAATGACGTCCTTGCGGGCAAGAATGGCCAAGTGCTCCTTTTCAGCACCAGCCTTGGCGCGGCTGAGGGCGGCGTTGCGGGCAGTCAGACGCTCCTTGTTGAACTCGGGGTCAATGTAGTGGCATGTTGTGAAGAGAGATCTGGCGAGGCGGGTGAGCTGAGATCGAACAATCTCAGAGGGGGTGCTCTGGAGACGCTGGACAGCACCGCCGTCAGCCTCGGCGGAACCGGCGGCGGAGCCACTGTGACCAGCCTTGGAAGAAGAGAAGATATCACTGTCAAAGCTAAGAACACCAGTGGCATGATCCATACGAATCGCAAGGTCGCCCTTCTTGTTGCCGTTCATGATGAACTTCTCAATAGTAGGGAGAGTGATCTGGAAAGGCTCGGGGAACTGAGCCAGAGTCTGAACAAACTCAAGATCAACGGTATCATAGACCTGAGACAGCTGCTGGAACAGTCGGGTGAGAATCACCTGCTGCAGGGGTAGGATATAGCGCTCCATCTCGGAATCAGCGCCAATCTTGCTCAGAATGGGAGAAATCTTCTGGCAAATGGACAGAGGATGGAAATCGACCTCAAGGATATTGTAAAGCTCCTTGATCTCGGGCCGAGCTCGCTGGAGGAGAGACTTGGAGAGCGCATCGCGGAAGAGACGGGAACGCGTGGGAGCCTGGGTCATGCCGAGAAGGTGAGTCAAACGCGAGTTCTTGTTCTTGCGGGCCTCGTCAAAGTCAATCATGGCGCCACGAGAGCGGGAGGTGCTGATGACAGGAATGGCGAGAGCAGACAACAGAACGAAGGAGGCGGCCTTCTGGAGATCAGCCTCAGTGGCAGGCGGGTTGTCGGCCTTCTTGCCCTGTCCGGAAGCCACAAGAACAGCGGAGTGGCGGAGGAGGTTGTAGTATCTGGACCAAGCAGCGGCGTGGAACAGGTAGTTCTCGCCGACGAGGAAGATGCGAGTAAGCTTCTCATAGTAGTTGGCCATCATGACATTCTTGGGGGGGCGCTTGCTGAGATTGAGCAGAGTGTGGATGTCCTCAACGCTACGGAATGCCTCTTGCCAGAGCTCGAGCTCGACAGCAACATTCAGCTGCTGGAAGCGGGTCTCCAGGTGACGCTGTAAAGTATCGGCGTCGTTGAGGTTGATGGCGTGCATCTGCGATGAGTACTTGGCAGCAGTCTGGACATGGTTACGGAGAAGCTCGCAAAGTCTTCGGAACTCGGTCTTGCGGGTGTACTTGAGGCAGAAGTCGAAAGCCTGCGAGGCAGTGCTCTGGTAGAGTATCTCGAGGCGGGCGTTGTTGCGAAGAATGTCGAGAACGGTACGGTAAGCCTCCCAGAGGAACTTGAGCCAAGGGGTAACGATGGCGCGGTCGGTACGGTCGCGGGACTGCTCGCCCGAGACGGTGGCGAGAAGGATAGACTCGGGGGTCTCGGTAGCTTCCAAGTCTTCGACATTGGAGTCGCCGCCAGCGGTAGCCTCGAGGCTAGACTGGACTTCGTCGGCCTTTTGCTGCGCAGCAGTCACCTTCTCGACGGCGAGCTGAATAAACTTCTTGAGGACGAGCTGTATGCGGGTTAGCAACGCCATCGATGCCGAATCATGGGGTAGATCGGTTCACGAACCTCGATGGTCGCAATGTTTGTGTTTTGAGAAATATTCTTATACTGGTAGAGGGCGTCCTTGGCGAGCTTTCCCTTCTTCTGTTCGACGGAGAGTTCGACCAAGAGGAGCATAACGGGCTCGAGCGACGCGATGGGAACATTTCGGGAGCGTTTGCTGGTAATGTGCTCGTGAAGCAGAGTCAGAGCCGCCGGGGGCTGACCGACCCCGATGAGCTCATGAGCGCGCTTCAGCACATTTTCGGGTTTTTGGTGCGGTGGAGGCGGCTGTTGAATGAAGCGCGAGTTAGCATCTCGACAGGGAGGGGTAGTATGGTGAAAAGGGCGTCGACGTAGGCGCAGGCGACGGGTACGCAGTAGAACGCACCATGATGGGCAACCTCCTCTATATAATTGCTTGAGCAAGCAGAGGATAAGTTGATTTTTTGGAGTTGCCGTCGCGAGCCAAGGATTGTCTGTAAAACGGCTCTGGCGTGGCACTCTTGCGTGTGAAGCCTAGTGGGACGAATTTTTCAATTTCGTGTGTGGACGCTATCCGAATACTGAGGGGCGTGGAGTCACGTGGCTCGGACTGTTAGGTCATCCAGGCTGTGACTCTGAGACGACAACTCCATTCAGGCTGCGCCTTGACAGGGAAATAAATTGTTTGCTCAAACAAGTAAATCTGGTGACTCATTGTATGAGCCTGTTGCCGTGGACTGGGATCTTTACGATGAATGGTGTAAAAATTACGACATGCATGGTATCCTGAAGCCCGATCGTAGGGCAAATGTGAATAGCGCCATGCTAGGTGAGTCGCCAATACACAGAGACTGCTTCCTAAAATACAAAGAATCGAGATATTGCAAGAAAAAGGGGATCTTGGAGCAGCATATATAGATGTTCCGCATCAATATTTGCGCTTGGAACTTTTTTTTCGGAGGCAAGGCGCAATGTTGAATTGACTGGGTCACGTGACGATAACGTTTTGGCTTTCTGCCTTGAATCTGAAGAGCTTCGACCCATTCTAAAAGATCTTCATCAGCAACTTTCACAGTCATTGCACCGTCATGACTGACTCTTCGCGGCCAAGGTCTCGCTCGAGATCGCCGCGCCGCGCACCAAAAGGTAGCGGAGGATTCAGATGGAAAGATAAACGGTCCGGAGACGGCAGAGATGATGGCAGAGATGGCCGACGAGACGACCGGAGGGACGATAGACGAAATGATCGCCAAGATTACCGAAGCGGACGCGACAGAGACTTCCGAGACCGCGATCGTGGCAATCGCGATCGGGGCCGTGACCGTTCTCCTCGTCGCGACCGGGAACCTGCGCGAGAGGAGGGCCGGCGCCGCAGCCCAGACGACAAACCAAGCAAAGAGAAGCGAGTCGACGAAGGCAAGAAGGAAAAGAAAGCCAAGAAGGCAGTCTCTCTTGCTGGCAAGGAACTTATCGTGGTTCACATCAACGACCGTCTCGGCACCAAGACTGCCGTGCCCTGCCTTCCCGACGACACTATCGGCCAGCTGAAGCTTATGATAGCGGCGCGCATTGGCCGAGAGCCAGGACAAATCATGCTGCGCCGCCAAGGAGAGCGCCCATTCAAGGATCCCATCAGCTTGGGGGACTATGGCATCTCGAACGGTGTCCAGCTGGATCTTGAGATTGATACAGGCGATTAAAGGAATTAGCGCGAGGATAACAGGCTGCGTACTTTCCGCTTGACGCTCTGTAGCGGGTCATGTATATTGATGCCTCTCGGGATGCCTTTCGGGACGGAAAATGGCGGGCGCAGGCTGTTAGTGAACAGCATAGCGCCAGCTCCCGCGTCAGAGGCGTCGAACAAATCCGACAATGTTGCTCACACTCGGATATAGCATGACTGCTGTCCGGAGTTGTGTCAGTGCCACAGCAATTGCAGCAATCTGACATGAAAGCGATAGCCGGTTTGTGGCCAACCCAATGCAGACACGGGAACGCTAGAACAAGCATGGGGCGTATTACGCAAGGCGCGATTATGCAATATGGAATGGCCCCCAAAAGCAGCACGGAGCAGTTTTCTGCGGGCATAAGCAGCTCAGACGATGTCAGTCGCTGGTAGAACCAAGCAGACCAAGAATAGTTTTCGGGAATTAGTGACGCCCCAGAGGTACGGAGTGTATAGATCTCATGCACTGCCAATATACAAACACAATGCATCGCAAAGTTACCACCTATATATCTACAGACAAACTGTGGTGTACCATCAGCGTAGACTAGACAGGACGACTGGTGAGCAAAGGCGGCGTGGGACCAGACCGTGTTAAGCAGATACGGGGTGCTGTGGTTGGACGGTTGTGCCAATAACTACCTACCTGGTCCCTAACTTAGTGCCAATAGCGCCAATAGCGCCAAATGCAGGCCCGGCCGAGGCTGTGGGCAGTGGCACCTTTTCGGGTGGCTCCTCAGTGGCTCACAGCGACGCTGACGGCAAGCCTGTATGTGTAGTTACCAATGGTGTTGAAAGAAAAGGCTGTCGTGCAGCAAGTTACAAGCCACAACAAGCTTCCGATGTCTTTTATTAGCAGCGTCCCAATTTCCTTTGTGCAGGCGCACGAACCACCATGCAGCGCTCTTTTTTCGGCGGCAGTGGCTGAGGTGCTACCATCTGGTCTGAACACCTGTGAATAGCGAGGGCCTGTCAACCTGTGAAGCTGGTGCGGCCCTGTACTGGCATCTGTGCTGAACAAAACCTGGTGCGCCTGCACTGCCGGAACTTGCCAGTAGGTAATAAAAAGGAGGCCATTGGGCTGCCGTCTGCAGCGCAACTTCTCTCGTTTGCCTGCCTGGGCGCTCCACCTCCCCTAACTAGCAGCCTTCTTCCCCCCAACTGACTGACCCTCCCCTAATAAGCAGAGGCCCAAGGTACCTGATTACCTGCCAATCTAACTGCATAAGCAAGGTACCTAGCGTCTTCCCCAAGACCGTTTTGCGCATCGCCATTTCCCACCTCGCCTCTCTCTTCCTCCCCTCCCGCACCAACGCCTCTTTCTTTTTCACGCCCTGTCCCCCTCCGTCCAACCAAGGCCTCTTACTGTTCCAGCGTTGTGTCGGCCCATACAGGCATCACCAGAGTCCGTTGTCTCTTCTCTGTAAGTTCGTTTTCTGTTTCAATTGCGACGATTCATGCAAGACGTGCGTGACGGGCGCTGTCTTGTGCTCCCGCCAGCCCCGAGAGCAGTGGCCCCTGGTGGAGATTTCAGGAGTTCGGACAGCCATCCGCGAAAAATCACAGCAGCACACTACCTGCCAACCTCAACGAAGCGCCGCTCCTGAGCTTGTGATTGACTTCCAGCCCAATCGGCACTCTCTCAAGTCGACGCCGCGCCCTACCTCCTTGATTTTGCTCTCGCCTACGCGCCCGCGACAGCTGCTCTAAGCTCCTCGCTTCGACCAATACCAGCCCCCCCGCACAAACAGCGCATGCTTCGCGACCGAATGAGAGACGAGGCTGTTTACTGACGAGATACCGTTACTTCAGAACGAAAGACGCCGAATCATCGCGACGCCTTGGCCTTGTCATTTCGTTAAGACCCCTTGACCTCGACTCTCCACTCCTACCAAGATGCCTCAGTACGCAACGCGAGATGGCGACACGGCGCAGTTCAAGAAGAACAAGCAGTCGATGGCCGACCTCAAGCTTCGCAGGTTAACCGAGCTTAACAACCGCCTGCGCGAGGATCTTGAGCGCGAGCGCATCCCTGTCAGCACCGCTTCAAGAAGGTGAGAAACAACGCGACGGCCTGCCGTCAGCTGGGAACAGCGCGACTGACGTGTTTGACAGCATCATTGCCTATTGCAACGGTACGAGAGATTACATGGTGCCCTCAGTCTGGGGCTCTGTCGCAAAGGGCGAGGACCCCTATGCACCGCAGCAATCCGGCGGCTGCTGTGTTGTCATGTAAAGAACGACTGACTACCGGAAGGCGCATGGCGAATCGCGATATTTTCAAAGAGAGAAAGTATCGGGCGCTGCTTTATACGAAATGGGACACGAGCTGCTGCCAACAAACTCGACACCCGAAATAGGCCTTATATCCCACGAATGAAGCCCTACGAGATGCGTGAGATACCCGCTTCACTGCTCAAGAGTCGACACCAATAATATCTCGCATATATACAAGACGACTTCTCTCTTTACCCCTTGGTTTTTTTTCTTTCTGGCTCGGCGTTGGCACCCTTTGTAATATCAAAAGAGGGCATGGTGACAGGCGGAAAGAGCAGGCTGTGCAACATGAACGACATGTCTTTTTATTTGTGGTAGATTCTGTCACCCGTTTTTTTGTCCACTTTATTTCCTACGTATTTCACAGCGAACGAAGGAGGGACGGGGTCAAAGAGAATTAACAGTGGAGGACGAGCAAACCCGTCGATGAGCAAGTCCTACAGTCAATGATTTCTGGCTTTGCTTGCTTGCGACGACGGCGGCGGCGGTCTTTCTTAATGGGCGAGGCTACGAATGACAGAGGATCTGTGGGTAGCCAGGAAACAGATCCTCGAGTATGTATTATTTCTTCCCCGTTTTCTTAAATGTTATTCAGCACATTATCATGCCTCTTGGCGTGCGAAACAGTGTGATGCTACGCACGGTGAAAAGTGCCGTGTCTAGTCGCGTGCAAATGCAATGCAACCCATCAAGCGCCTGTGACACTCTGGTGCTGCATTGTTCTGGGCATGTCCTCTTTCACTATATCGGTTTTATAAAAGTAGAGAAGACGTCGTACAAGACAATGTGCGCACTTCTTTCACCCCTCCCCCCGACGAACACCTCCTGGTTTGTGTGGGGAAACGAACGTTTCTCCTGTCGCATGGTGTTTCTCCCTTCCCCCC
>JAPFRW010000516.1:0-21107 GCA_030778065.1 Akanthomyces uredinophilus
GAGATGGGGGGTGGCGAAAAGTGCCGGGGGGGAGGGGGGCAAGAGAAGGGCCTTGCCGAGATCTCTGGGATTGCCCGAGTTTACATAAAAAGGTTGAATAAGAGTAGACAAGGTAATGCCCACTTGGTTGGTGAAGCTTCTAGACCCGTGGCGAAAAAAAAGGACGACTGAACGATCGTCCAAAGATCAAGATAGCGTGTGGTTGGTTGAGTCGCAATTGGGGAAAAAAGAAAAGGAAACTCTTCTGCATTCCTTGTAGGTGTGTGTGAGCAAGGATCATAATGTTGAGGGTTACCTTGAGATCCTGAACAGGAAGCTTGGTCAAGCAACCATTGTATGCTTGCATGTACGTGTGTATGAACGTCGCGTCGGCGTAGTATGCAGCATCGCGGTAATAGCACAACGTGGCCACGTTTCTTCAGCTATTGGGCTTGTATCCTCATGCATGCAGTAGCAGACGAGGCAATCAGAAAAGCCGGAGTCATGGTCAAAGGAAACACAAGACTACAAACCTGGGGTGCAGTGATCCGCAGTGCAGCAGCAGCAGCGGCATCCGCAGGGAAACTTGGGTTGCGGCTTTTCGAGTAGTTTGGGGAAATTGAGCAACCATCTCCGAATCGGGACAGGTGGCAAAAGCAAAAAGAAGAAGAGAAGAAGCAAACCGGGAAACGATATCCAGGCACTTTTGCAAGTTGTCAAAGCTTATGCCGCTCGCGTCAAGGGGCCGGGTGACCAGAAAACGAGCCCCCCCCCCAAACGACAGGACAGCGATGTAGCCTCTAGTTCCATTCTCCAGACTGGGGGCCGATCGACAGGTCAGTCCGATTGACAGAGGGAAAAGAAGCTAGCCAGGTGAGCTACAGAGCTGTGCAGGTTCGCGTTCATTCTGAACGAGGCTCGGCTTCTGCAATGGCACTGCTGGAGGGAGAGAGGGAGAAAGCCTGATGCCAGCAAGACGAGGAGGCTCCAAATGGAATGTACGCATGCAGTAGCTCTTATTGGGCGTTTGCATGTGCAGCCTTGTACATGAACGATTAGCTGCCCTGCTCTGATAGGGGAAATTGCCTTGCCTGTTCGTTCCGCCGCTTCTTCTGCTGACTGCTCGCCAAACTTTGCATCAAGTTGCGAGTGGCGTCCCGATCAGGTGTCGCTGCCATGCACAAAACAGCTATTGGGGGGATAGTAGAAGAGTAACTAGAGTCAATACAGTGCCCGTGTCAGCGCCATGACTTGCTTCGTGTGCTTCTCGTTCGACGAGGCATTGCCTTCACAATGAAATGCGACATCTATGGCAGTTGTAATCACTGTCATGGCTCGATCTGAAGCACACGGTAAATCCCGCTTCTTCCGCATATTTTGTCTCCGAAACCTGCGTCCTTGGCCTGAGAGGAAAACCAAGTCCTGCAATTGGTCCAGCGCGCGAGGGGGTCGCTACCTTCCCGATGTGGTTGATGAAATCTGCAATGCGACCGCACATGCAGCTCCACCTTGGCCACGTTATCTTGGGCAAGAAAGCAAACGGTTGGTTGCTCCCTATGTATCAGACTGGGGAAGTCGTCTTGTCGCGAAATTTGCAGCAATCAAGCTGGCAACCGTCACTGTCGTGGCCGTGACCGCCCACCTACTGAACGAAGCTCGCTTCCATGCGCCGAGACTGCGACTAGAATGAAATCAAATGCAAAATGTAGACTTGGACAATGCAAAATACATAGCAGAGCATACAAAAGGTCCATTAATGGTCCTGGCATTTCGTGGTGATGACCACGCAGCTGGAGCGCACGCTTTCTGACATGATTTGCGATATATGCACTTACTCCGCACGGCCGAGGAATTTTGACCATCGTTAGCTATCCTGAGTATCCCTTCATCTCTCGAGGATAATTGTAGCTTGCCTTTGCGACTTTGAGCACAGAGACAGTCCTTTCTTGTCTGTTAGCCTAGCTCGACCGTGGCCGCACCAGATCTGGCTCAGGGATCGAGCAGCTTCGCAGGTACCTGACCGGCAGTTAACCGTCAGCACTTGCCAGCCACGTACAGTTCTGCAAGAGGCAGAAAATTCATGGCGTGGCATTGGTCATGGCTTTGAAGCGCTGAACGCTTGGTGGTGGCTTAGACAAGCCACTGGCTTTCGCACGCTTAGGTTTCTCAATGTGCTGGACACCCATGTCTCCAGATAGGAGAAACCCCCTGGAAGATCAAGATTGCTCGAAGTGGTGGCGCCAACCCTCGCTCGCAGGTTGTTTACTGAAGAATCGCCACGAGACCTCCTGGAGTTGATGATACCACATCTAGCCTCAGCATTTGCACCGCGACAATCTTTTGGATTCTGGAGCTGAACTATGCCGCAGGGCTCTCGAAACGTTTAAGAGAAGGATATAGATACCGTGATATCCGTACATTCACTTGTACTTACTGCGAGTGCCGTTCATGGACGAGGTCGTGACCTGTTAGCGGCGCACCCCCCTGACCCAGGAACTTTTGTAGGCCGACGCGGGGACACCCATGGAGACCCCAGACTTCGTTTGATGCATGGCTTCTAATGCATGAAGCGTGACTTGGCTAAGTATTTGCCCATGTACTTCGCAAACCAATGTCGTTGAAGCAAGCTTGAAAACAAAACTGCATTGCAGCCCAACAACCCCACAATCGGCAAGTCAGTCTTTTTTAGTACTGGGACGAGACTGTCGTGATACGCAAGCCCTACCCGTTGATCATGCGATTGTCGGCCAGGCCTGACAGACAAGCACTTGAGCGATGCATACAAGCTGAATCCTGGGCTGTGAAGGCGAGAGACGAGGACCCATTGCATCCAATGTTCGTAATTACACATTTCCCCGTCCCATTATGCATCGAAGTACAGAGATAGCCCGGCCGCCGCTCAGCTCCAAACCAGGAACAGTCCGTTAGAGCGGTGCTCGGCCCATAGTACTGTACACGGCCTATTACGTTTCGAAACTCGACTTCAGTAACGCGGTGAGAGATGTGACGAACTGGCTATGCCCAGTTTTGCGGGGAAATGTGCTAGACCAAAATGAGAAAAGCGGCCTCTGGGGTTGGAAGGGGCTCTTGCACCTGCAGCCGTTCCTTGGACCTCCCCGACCAGAGCGCCGGCGTTCGTTAAGTGGTGGCTTCGGAGGCGGAACCCATGGAACGACCTGCAGGCTGCAACCGACGTTCTGTTCGGACAAGGCCTCTGGACCAGCGAGCGGTAAGAGGGCCCCGTGGATGACACAGAGATACCGGGTACAATCGACGCAACTTGATCGTTGCGATAGCACTCGACAGTAACATTTATTGAGAAGCAGCGTCAGTCTTCCATGATAGCCACAATGTATGCCAACGACCGTGTAGCCTCCGCCGTTTAACGAGAAGCTGGCTGCAACGTAGCATGCCAGGCGTGCGCAGCGAATCAGCACCGTCGACGGGTCAGCGGGGGTGGGACGAACGCCAATTACAGTGATAGTGGCGGACAATGCAAAGCTGGGGCTGGCTCAAGGCTGAGATGGAAACATCAATAAGCCCATACGCTCGTTGTCCAAAGCGGAGGAATTCACGTCAGAACCGACTAAGCAGGACTCTTCTCTTGATAAGGTTAATGATGCCCAGCCGAGGCACTTGGCGAGCGTATGTAAGCTGCACAATGGTGCAGGGCATCCGAGCTTTGTTTTTATGATCGCAGGACGAGGCAAGACTCTGCTTCAGTTCTTCTCGTGCTTGGTGTTGGTAAAATTTGTCGCTTGGTTCGCGGATCAAGGCATTCCCGCCCAAGTCGGCAAATGATGCTCAGGTTGGCGGAACGCTCGACAACTGCGTTTTTTTGCTGCTCCAGGTTTTCATTACCTGATGTGGCTCACCAGCCGCAAGCAATCAGAACAAAAGCCCAATCAGCCACAGGCAGCCAGGGCCTGTGCTCCGATGATCCGGCGTTGTGATCGTGGTGGCTTTCGGCGGCGCATTTCATTCGTTGAGTCGTTCACACGGCAGGTGGCGTACGCCATGCCTGACTGGGAAGGACTTTTGGCAAGCGGCTTGGGCGTGGTGGCTGCCATGGCGTTGTGGCGCCATTTGGAACCTTCTGAGAAGACATCAGTGGCGTGCAGAAGTGAAGCGAAAGAGCGGCACAAATGCTGCCAGGGGCGTGTGTACTGGGCCTATCGAGAGATAATGGTGATAAGGGTAAATTGCGGGCTCATCCAGCAGAGCGCTGTGCGTATATCGAACGATTGCCTCATCGTCTTGATTTTGAGACAATTGCCCGCATCAGTTTAGAAATACGCTGCAATTCGGCAGGTCCCCCTACAAGCCACGATCGGGTGTGTACGCTCTGGTAGTTGGAGGGCAGCCTGCCACGGAAGCCTGCTTCTGGTGCGCCACTTGAGCCCGCGGGCCGACTTGTTGTGCGCAGCGAGCCTGTCTATTGGCCGTACTCGACACCGTTGCACGGACTCAGAGGGCTAGTGACCACGAAGCTGGCCAGCAGGAGGCCAAGCTTTGGCCGAGAGAGATGGTTATCTGCACAGCCAGCTGGCCAAGATCAGCATGTATGCGGTGGACTAATCCGTCACCTGGCCTCGGCGGGCACCTGGATACCCAGGATGGTGTGGCCTCGTCGGTGTTGACGTGCATGAAATCAATACTGACAGCCTTGACGGACACTGGCTGCAGCGGGCGACGTTTAATTTGGTATGTTGATGACTGTCACGAGGCTGGCGATGGAAATGCATGTTAGTGTATCCGTAGAGCGACGATGCAAACGCTCGAGTTGAAACAGGACAGCGCACACTGCCCAGGAGCCAGACACCCGGCAGAATGGCAGACCGCCGTAGCCGTCAGGCGCATAGCCTCACCTGTCGCGTGGCAGCCTGGCACCAGGCAGGCAAGACACAACTGACTACTCGAGAGTGCAATCGAGCGGTAAAACCGTTACCAAAGGTCCTGAATCAAGACACTGCCAAAACTAAAACAACCTTCTGTCTTAGACAAGAGAATCACCCGCTGCTGAGAGATCGACATCTTGGTGGCGCCGCTTCCTGTTGTTGGGCTGCACCAGTGGGCTCGCGTGGCCAGCAGCGTCGTAGTCGGGACAGACCGGTGCAGTCCCATCGCCCACGTCGCACCACGGTCCCTATCATCTGCAAGCGAAAAGAATGCTGACCGTCGCAACTCTTTAGACCGAGCCTTAATCAAGTTCATGCTCGTACCAGTACTATCGGACCAGCACATCTGCATCGTATTCATGATGTCTCCGCCAGCAACGTTTTTGTGGCGGATGGTAGAGGAAATGAAAGGGGCTACCCATTCTTAACCGGCCTCTGATGCCAGTCACTAGTCCCCAATGGTGGCAGTTGGCGTATCGGGCTTCTAGAAAGTACCTGATCCTCAGTCCGCGGTGAGACACACAGGCAGGACCCTGCCAATCACCAACACAGAGGGTGTGCCCATCACCATCCGTGGGCCACGCCTTGTGACAGGGCACATCTCGACCTCGCCCACTCTCCGTGTTTCGATGGGGATGAAACGAAAGTTCCTCGAATCATGGATAGTGTGGACAGTTGGAAGAACCACGGTGTCGCTGGTAGGCCGGCACTGGGTCGAAAGTGGCGTTTCCAGCGATCGGCACTCAAGCTGGCACAAGGCAGAAAGGGGGCGCCGCGCGATGCTTGAATACCAATAAGCTTGCTCAACAACCATGTACGGACGAAGGACGGAAAGCTCCTTGAAATTTATGCCGGTTGATGAGGCAAAGGCGATCATTCCTCAGAACGGGCCTGTGGCAGGTATAGCGAGCTCAAGCCTTGCAACGCGAGGCGGCACGACCGAGTAATGCTACAGTAGCTGCCGAGACCCACCAACAATGAATTGGACGCGACAAGTCATTTGGCTCGTTGCATTGAGCAACGTCGGACCAGACGCATCACGGGTTTGATATGCCAGATACAGTCTGATGCGGGACATTGTACGAACTTGGTGCGTCACCGCTGGCAGGCTGCGGTTGCGGCAATAACGCACAGCTGGCGATTGCCTCGGCGACGGAGCTCGCCCGGCATGTTATACTAAGCTTCTGGGCCAGTGCATACGAACTCATCAAGCATTCGGTAGCGTCTTGGCCGGAGAAGCATCTCGTGCAAAACATGCCTCATGACGCCATTGGAAACGACAAGACGACCTGCATCTGGGACGCACGGCGCACAAGGTGTGTCCTGACATGGCCGGCGGCACTGCCTATTGCGCAGTAGGATGACCCGACCAAGACGGAACAATGTGATAAACAGGCACAGTGAATTAATGCGCATCAGATATTACTCAGAAGTGCCTGTGGGGGGGGTTTGCGACGGTGCTTGCAATTCATGTGTGTGCAGGCAGGTACGGAGCAAAGAGTAATGCAAAGCTAATGCTGCGGCTCACGGCAAAGCCCTGCATCTGCATACAGGCTAGACCAATTAGGGCTGTTTTTGTATGGAGGCTATTCGTTCGCCTAGAGCGATGAGTAGTTCGATATGATCAAATCCGAAGCCGGATTGGCGTGCAGGTCACCGCAAGTCTGCCTATCGCGAAAGATATAGATGGGGATCTGGGGAAAACCACCCGAGGTTTTGCTATGAGCTACAGTATAACACTGCCAGCAGCAACATGAAATCTTTTGACGACCAGGACCTGACACCGCGTCTCCCCCGCAGTGACAGGTTGCGGGCTTGCTTGGGGGCTGACACCAGAAGCCCCAAGAGAACAAGAGGCCGAATTGAGCTGGACCGGACATTGGGCGAGAGCGGCAGATGTGTTTCTTGGCCTTGTCTAACTAGCTAATTGAGTGGATTCTGGAGTTGAGTGGGTAGTTCGACAAAAGGACCATGCCCCTGCCACGCTACTCTGGACGAGCCCGCGACTCGTCCGGGACTAGTGTCGGCCGGCCCCCTGGTCTGAATTGGAGGGGCTTGAGAGGGGACATCTTCTGGGGGGGCAATGCCGTTCGATGCTCTGGGCTGGAATAGCGTCTTTTGAGGATATCGTTGCAGAATTTTGTCTCTGAGAGGAAACGCAGGAGCCACGTTGCTAGCAGGGGCCCGAGACAATACGACAAAGATAAGGACGACGTATAATGAGAAGTTGCTATACAGCTGCACGTGTGCTGAAGCAGACTTGATGCGGCACGCCATGCAGTGCGAAGGAGCACTCTTGCGCACCAAGGTACGTAGGGCTACGAAGTACAGTCTCTGACCAAGACTGTGGAGGCCTAAGAGCAAGGAAGCTTGGTGGCAACAGGCTTTTCCTTTGGACACTACAATCTATCTTGACATGTCTAAGAGGCGTCAAAGTGGCTTGATGTACTCCGTAGTAGGTTGCCTCCGTATTGCCCTTGCAAGTCTTGCAGGTAATACGGGGACCATGAAATGGAGTTTGAGTGGAAACATGATACGGAAAGGCTCTGGCTTGATCCTCTATTGCGTGCGATAACGTGGACATGACCTGGAAATTGAGGGCGTCCGTCTTCCACGTTGGAATCAACGAGCTTCGGGGTTTATTATCGGAGGTATACTGATGGGGCGGTCTATACAACCTGCAATTATCACTTTCGTGCGTGGTGACTTGGCCGGTGTGATAGCAATCGGTCTGTATGGCGCCTCACCAGCACCCTCAAGGAACGCATAGAACCATGACTGTGAATTTGCTTTCGCCGTAATTGGATCGCAGAGTTATTAGCATAATTAAAACAAGCCTTAAAACAGGTTTACAAGTTGAGAGCCAGATGGACTGGCAGATGACCTTGGGCAAGACACACGACTTGTCCAAGATATGGGGCCTGCAATCTGGGGGAAGGACCAAGGTGGCTGAAAATGCACGTGAATTGTAATGCAGAACAGGGTTCATTATTGGAGAAACAGTAAAGAATGTTTTGCTTTTTGCTACAAGCAGAAATGCTAAAAGGACCTCATCCACATGGAATGGCTCCGTCTCTTGGCGGCATCGTAGGCTGGAGATGCTCGCAGCTTGTTTGGCCCTGCTTGGTCCTATAGCCGCCGAGCTCTTTGGGGTCAATCCACACTACAAGTTCGGAACTGAGAAGAGATAGGCAGGGAGCAAGAAGAAGACGTCGAAAACGCACACGTCCGGAAATCAAGTTTGGAGGCCATCCGGTTTCCACATCGAGGACTTGCAACCCCACCGTGCTGCGGTACCTCTCGGCGCGTAGTACACAACGGGATGTGGTGCCTTCCGATAAAGCAGAGAGAGAGAGAGAGCTGTAACACAAGCCACGCTGTCAGAGAAGGTGAGCAGCAGACACACTCTGATAAGGTTTCTATGGTGGTTGATTATGTGTGGTGCAGTCGAGACATGTGGTCACAAGGCAGGTGTTGCAGTGTAAGATGATGGTGTTGGAGGTCTACCATGACTGCACCGGACGGCGATATTACCAGGACGGAATAATTAGGTGACGGACTAGGCAATCATATGCCACCCCCCAGCCGTAGAGTGAATGACCACACGCCTCGGAATGCACAAGGGCAATATAAGGAGATGCGAAGAACGACGCGGTTTCCAAGGCAAGCTAGGTGAACAAGCAGGTATAACGGCGCGAGCAGGGCAGCGTGCTATCAGCGAGCCAGGCTACAGCGGGTTTAGCGTGCTGTGGCAGCGGTCAGCGGGTGAATTCTCTGGCGAGGCACAGGCTCCTGGAGCGAGAGAGGCCTGTTGCAAGCGAGGTTTCAGTGGCAACAGTGGGCAGCGAGGGCAAAGTTGCAGCGCTGGCAGAGCTGCCGGCATAGATTGCAGTGGCGCAGGCCGGGGTAAGTTAGCGGGGGGTTTGGCTTCCTGTACTGTAGTGGTAGCAGTAGTGTGCTGAGTGGACTCTCTCTCACTCGTCAGTGATGGACGTGCCGGCGGGCGTCGTCTGGTCCAAACTTGTTGGGGGCAGCGGAGATGCACGCATAACATCTGATCCGGAAAAGGGTGAGCTGAAATTAAAAAATCGACTGCACTGTAGCAGAGACACGACGACCTGATTCCATCTTCATCTCTGCAAGAGGCACTAGAACGTCTCAAGATGACGAGGCAGTCCCGCCAATTTCATAGAGAGGGTCCTCTCTTTTCTTTCCATCTGCCCTGTCCGTGGAAGCTCCGCCATCCCAATGTACCTACGCGGACAAGGCCCAGACGGGCGCTGTTGGGGGCGCACCCGGTCCCTGTACCTAGCGCTACCAATCCCAGCGTATCTACGGATACAGACGATGCTGGCTGGCTGGCTGGCTGGCTGGCTGGGAGAGAGAGTCGAGAGAGGAGTCGGGACCTTTTGCCCAGAGCTTTTTGCTGGGGACCGCCCCTCCGCCGATCGTTGCTTGGGTTTGGTGGTGGTGACTGCTGGACTGGAGCCATGCTTCACCTGGCGGTTTCTCCGTAGCATTGGTCGGTGCAGACCTGCTGCTGGCTTGAGCTTGCACGGTGCTGGCGCCAATAGCATTGTCCGCAGTCCTCCTCGCCTTTTGCCTCGGGGGGAAGACGAGGGAGAGCGAGGGCATTCGGCCACGCCCCCCTTGGGTCCCCCTCTCTTAGCGGCGTTAGCGGGCAACTGTTAGCGCCTCTTCAGCAATCTCTCGGCACCCCCTCCCCCTGTACTGCGCTGAGAAGAAGCCCGACGTTGGCCCTGGGACCCCCTCCCCCCAAACCACGCTGTACCCGACGTTGGCCCTGGGACCCCCTCCCCCCAAACCACGCTGTACCTGCTGAGCCTGCCTGACATTGTTCGTCTGTCCTCCTCACTCGCTTCTCACGCCCCCTCCTCTCCACCAAAGCATCTCCTCCCCATCCTCACCAACTTTCTTCCCACATGTGCACCCACTTGATTATCTTCTTACCAGTACCCACGCCAACCCACGCTCAGAATCACCGTGCAGCCATCGCATCTCGTGGCTTTCCAGCCAGACGCCCCTCCCATGCATCCACAGCATCATCCCACCGCACCCCTCCCTGGCGCCCCCGGCATGCCTCCATCTCAGGCCTTAACTCACACCCCCCTTTGCCAGACGCTACGCAGGACCACGCCTCATTGTATCCTACTGGTAGCGCTGCTCGATGCCGACTCTCTCTTCCCGGCCGTTCGCCGCTAATACTGGAGGACGATGGAGCCGGGACCCCAAGTCGACTCGCTCCCTCATCGAATATACATAATCGCCAGGCTTCCCATTCCCATCCTGCCCACCTGCACTTCTTTCCCCCACCGAACATTCTCACAATTCGCATTCCGTCCAACTCTCATGTTGCTGGCTCTCTGACAAGACGCAAGACAACACCATAGCTCACCCTCTTCACTCGCTTCATCACACGACTCTGTCTACGCTCCTCCTCGTACTACACTGCCTTTCGGCCAAGGACCCTCTTCGGCTCTTCGATTCCGTACACGACAGTACTACTTCCCCTCTGAGACAAGAATCACGCCGACTCCCTGTCTATTATAAAAGTTAATATATTCATCTACGTATTGACTAGATATGACGGCTCCTCAAACTCACCAGACCATCACGGTCAAAGACCCCGCTGCTGTCCGCAAGCGCAGACGTCGTGCCCCCGCTGGTGGTGCCGCGGACGACTGCTTTGCATGCACAAAACGCAACGTCAAGTGCGACCGCCGTCGGCCGTACTGCTCGCAATGTCTTGAAGTTGGCAATGAATGCTCTGGCTACAAGACCCAGCTGACTTGGGGTGTTGGCGTTGCCAGCCGTGGCAAGCTCCGTGGTCTATCTCTGCCTATTGCCAAGGCACCCCCAGTGGCCCGCGAACCCAAGAAGGCTCCTGTTGCCCGCGGCCGGTCCAACTCGACCATGACTACAATCTCTTCTCACTGGGACGAGCACGACGAAGTGCACCATGCCAGTCATCGTGGTGCCATTGACATTCCCGCCTCGCACTCCTCATACTCCAACTCTGGATACGACTACCTCTCCGTACATCAGGACCATGGCCACCACATGCAATCCCACTCTGTTCCTCACGGCAGCTGGAACAGCATTGGCTATAACTCTTCCTCGATGATCCACTCGCCGGACGCCAGAACGACTCCCAAGTTCTCCAAGTGGCCGCTGCCCATCATTACCGACGGCCTTTCATCTTCGGTCGACTCCCTCAGTGAGGTGGATTACATGTCGCCCTTGAGTCAAGGATACTCCCGTGATGATATGCCGCCGTTTGGACACAGCCCAACAGTTGGATACGATGGATTCCCCATCCACCACCAGACGTCTCCCATCTCCCGCAGTCCGCCGCCCACACTTCTTCTGGACACCAGCCGCGTGTCCAACTCGTGTGGTGGCCTCGTCTATGGGGGTCCTTCGGACACCAGCTCCAGCCTCCATTCGCAGCTCGACCACTTTGAGTCTATGCGCCTTCCCAAGTCAGCGACGGACTGCGACGGTCTCAGTGAGCATCGCAATGAGCTGTGTCCGGCCTTCCCATTCTAACTGTGAGCAGGTGTACCAGATGTCAATCACGGCAACTGCAATGCCATGTCTCCAGGCTGGCACACCAGAGTCAAGGAGGAGGATCTACACTCACCGCTCTCCGAATTTAACCCCAACCACTGGCCCTCCATCAGGGAACAGCCACAGCCGCGCATCGGCCAGGATCTCACTTCCAAAATGACATTCTTCATGGATTACTACAAGATGACCATGGCCCCTTCCATGGTCGTCATTGATACGCATCACAACCCGTTTAAGAACCATATTCTGCAACTCGCCAGCGGTAGCCAGAGCCTGCAGCACGCCATCTGCGCCCTGGCAGCCTGCAACCTTCGCATGAAGCGCAGGCTTAGCCTTGGGCAAGACACTCGCGAGCTTTTTGAGAAGCTCATCGCCGAGAAACGTGCTACTGAGAATGCCGGAGATGCTCCGCCGCAAGACCCTTCGCACGCGGAGGAAATTCAACACCGCAACCTGGCCGTGCAGCTGCTCAACCAGCAGCTGAGTGACCCAATCAAGTCGAGTCACGACTCGGTCCTGGCTACCATCCTGATTCTATGCCACTACCGCATGGCGGAGTCGGGAATCGCCAAATTCCACACCCAGTTTGCAGGTGTTAAAAAAATTCTTGCGATGAGGAGCCCGCAGCAATTTGGTGGGTCCACCAGCGATGTTGCGTGGATGGAGACCTTGTTTAGCTACTTTGACGCCATCTCGGCCACGATTAATGATCGCGAGGCGCAGCTGACCTCGGTTGATGACGGTTTCGCCGCTGGCACCATGCCTGCTGGCGCCGTCAACATGGTCGGCTGCGACCGCGAGCTCTTCAAGACGATTGGCAAGCTCGGTAGACTGAACATGCTCTCTCAGCACAGGGCAGTCCAGAACATGGCTGGCTCCATGCACGCAGCGGGGGATTCTCCGCTGGCAGCCCGCTCCATGGGTCACGGCTACAGGAACAGCATCAGCAGCGTGCAGAGCCAGACCCAGGGAGCCGAATTGTACGCTACCCCCACGAGCCAGCGCTTTGATGGCAACGGGTTTGGCACAGTACTTGATGACGATGAGCTCCTCACTTCGGCCATGTCTACCTCGACCGCCTTTGAGGACCGACGTGCTCTGTTCTGGGCAGAGTGGAAAGAGGCACGCCAAGCACTGCAACACTGGCACTTTGATGCCGGTGCCGTGGCCTCCGAACTCCCTGGCGGTCCGAACCCCGGCCACCTCCGGGACCTGGAGTCGCTGTCGGAAGCGTTCCGCTACGCGGCGATGCTCTACACGGAGCGACTGGCCAGCCCGAGTCTGCCGTCGAGTCACACCAACTTTCAAAACCTTGTCAGTCAGGTGGTCTACTATGCCACAAGCCTCGAGGCGGGGAGCTCTGCCGAAAAGTTTCTGCTCTGGCCGCTCTTTATTGCGGGCTCCGAGTGCGTCAATGAGCTCCAGCAGAACATTGTGCGCTCCAAGTGCAAAGACATCATGGCCCGCTCTGGTTACATGAACAACCTCGCCGCGTTGGACGTGCTTGAGCGTCTGTGGTCTGGTGATTTCCGAAACGGCAATGAGTTGAGCCTGTATGACGGCCAGCCCAAGATGAGTGGAGCTCGAGGCCCATTCAACTGGTCCAAGTGCTTTGGAGGACCAGGTGTTGGCGTCGAGTGGATTATGTTCTGATTTAGCATTTCATGATTTTGTTATCTATGTATTCGAAGCTTTATGATTGTTCTTTGCGCGCGGATGTCATTTTATCAGGCATGAAAAGCAAAAAGGGTTCAACTGGAAGAATGGCATGTATTTTTATTGGTCACTGGGCGGTTTCATGCACGGAGTATGTGAGGGTATTTTCTTTTTAGTATGAGCATATCGGCGCACTGCGGACTTCGTCGGGACGAATTGACGAATAGCACGTATAATTGAAGTTTTGATCTCTAAAGCATTTTTATTTGCAGTGATTCTTTTTTTTCTGTCCTCGCATAAACGGGTGGCGTGATGGCTGAAACCACCGACTAGTGCTGGCCTCTGAGCGGCCAACTACTGAGGGACAAGCTTTGAGAGATTTTTGCCCTGCCAATCAAAAGCAAACTTGGAGATAGCAGGGAACGAGGTAGGGTGACACACGGCAATGACGACGGGACCGATGAACGATTGTTGTCACTGTTCTTGGCATATGGGAGGATGGGGGCGACGGGCGGATCTGGCTGGCCTTGTCAACGTAGCTTGATGCTTGGGCGGGCAGCAGTTGATGAGGTGGGTTTAGCCGGGCGCCACGATATCTCCCGGCAGTTAGTTGTGCGTGCGAGCACCGTTACGAATGCCACCGACGTACATGTGGCTCTCTCTCCTCTGCCCAGGTATTGTCGCAGGTTGACTTGATTCTAATTACCTGCTCACCGCTGAGCAATTACTCGCCATCCCCCTTCCAAGCACATGCTTCCTTTTTTGGCTCGGACGTTTTCTGCCCGACGGATAATACATTTCGACGAGGAAGAAGACGAAAACAGCCGCAGGTACGACATGACATGTGGCCCAGCGTCGCAACTCGCACGCGACGTCGGGAAACTTTAATATCTGGCTGGTGGTGGTGGTGTGCAGGCAATATCGCCAATTGGCAGGCACAAACTTGTCTGCCCACTTGGGCGCCGCCCGCCTTTTTCTTGTCCAAGGGCGAAACTCTGTCTAGTTTGTCAATGTGCGTGATACGTTGCAGCGGAGAAACGGTAACAGGGGGCAAGAGACGGATACACACTGCGGACAATGTACCCGGACGGGATAGCGGAAGGTTTAAAGGGAGAAACACGCAATAAGTGGTGTTTTTGTCCAAAAGTTTATCTGATTGAGAAGAGGCCAATTGGTGATGGACAACGATGACAAAGCTCTTGGTGATTTGCTTGTCTAGGCTGGCTAAAAGGTAGGTAGTTGACACAGCGAACTAGTTTGTGACCACCTAGCAATTCGTGTTAGTGGCTGAGAGGGGTAATTAGCCTTTGATCCAACTAGGCAGGGAGCCTCGATGAGCCCTGCGAGACGATGGAACAGGCTTTGACATGTGTCACGTTCCGCAAGTCGGGCAAGGCGTGCGTGACGCTTTTACCAAGTTTGATGGCGATGCGTTTCGTCCTCACATGGACCAACGAGCCCAGCTACATCAAGGCGCATAAGCTCTGCATAGGTTAGGGACTGCCCTCTGCCGTCAATCTTATTGCGACGGGCTGCATCATGTCGCTGCAGGCTCCCGTGCATAATCGCGCATTCAGGCGCGCGCCCCAGGCCAGTAAACTTTTGGCGTGTGGTTGCATGGCATTGGCTCTTCTTGTGCTTGCTTGCTTTTTTTCCCCCTTCCTTGGTCCGATGTGGCGATGCAACGAACTGGTTTCTTTACTGTTTGCGCCACACACATTCACACCCCTCCCACGTTTCCTCATGCAGCTAATAAGCAAAAAAGCGCGATTGCTGCAGAGCCTATAATCAACAAAGAGAGGGAGAGACGTATAGCTTTGTTACCTGCACATGTACCATGTGGAGAGAGGTAGCGACTGGCCACATGACCAGACTACGCGCTCGCTCGAATGGAAGCAGGCATTTCCTGGGTGTTGCGGTCTGGTCCTCCTCGTAAGTCGCCGATTCCCAAAATCACAAAGCGACAAAGAGACGCGGCCCTCGTAAATCGGAAACAGGGACAACAAGACGGCCTCAGCTCACAGCCTCGTTCAATGCCGTCCATCACCTTGATGCCTTGAAGAATCATGCCGCACATGTACTTGGGTGACTATATCGTCTTGTCTATTATTGCTATACCCCAGCTTGAAACAAGGCGGGCTGGTTCGCCCGCCGTCCAATTTAAAAAGAAGAAAAAGACAGGTGCCATGATTCATGCGTGGCTATAAATTTTCCGACGCGCACGTAGAGGACTTTGTCTGTCGTCGGATTGGTAAAACCAGTCACACGTCATTGAGCCTTGCTTGAAACCGTGACCGAGGGAAAGAAAAAAAGGCGACCACAAACCCGCCCATCGAGATGAGATAGATCAGGCAATTATCCCACCTTTTTTTTATCCCTTTTCACTCTGTGCACCGCTGTTCAGGCGACGTCCGTTCGCCGCCCCCTGCCCCTCTATGAGGGGGCTTCTTCCGAAGCACGCCTTGACAAGGCTGGGCAAAAGTTCCAGAAAATGAAACTCGCGGGAAGCTATCTCTGAAAGGTGCCTTTGCGGTGGCTGTTCCAATTGCTCTCCCTTCTCAGCCATTGTACACATCATACGAAGTGCTTTGATTCGCGACGTTCGCTGACGAACTAGTACCGGGGAACTCGACGAATCAGGTCAAGCCGTTGATTAGTCGCATCTACCGATATCTCGAACCCGAACTCATCCCGCATTGTTTCAATGCACAATGGTAGTAAGAAGCAAAGACTGCGCAGCCACTGCATGCGGTGCCCCTATACATCCACACCCATCCGTCCCTCCCCCTCTCCGAACGCCGGGGGGGGGGGAGTGTGCGTTGAGAGACTGAGTTCCCTTGGGGACAAGGCGCGCCGACGTGCGGGGAAAGAGACCTGACCTTTCGTTCAACCGCAGCAAGTTGCGTGCCAAAATGCAGAGAGCCTCGGTCGTCAGGCGCTAGCAATCCGTCTCCTCGCGTCGGTCGCGAGGCGCGAGAGAATGCCAGCTGACTACTTACTTCCCGGCGAGTCAAGAGGAGACGAGGATGTGCTGTGTGGCGCGGCGCTGTTTCTGCTCCATATGACCATCTCTTAGTCAACCGCCCAGCACTGAAGCTGGCTAGTCAGACCTGGTCTGTCCCCAAAGAAGGGAAGAAAAAAACAAGGTGTAAAAAAGCCCTGGCTGGCGCTGGCCAAGTACAAGCCCGCACCGCGCTTTGATTGGCGGAAATTTCTGGCGCTATCCGTACCAGATGCTGGAGATGGGACGGGCAGCCAAAAAAGCTTGCTTTCCCATCCCCCATCGGTGTGGCATCATGAACTTGCTAGTGCAGCCACGAGCGGGCGTGGCGAGCTGCTGGTACATGTGAGCAATCACAATGCTGCCTTGCGCTGGGAAAAGAAAAAGGCGCTGGAGGTAAACTTTGAAACACTCATCAAGTGACGGACTTTGAGTCGATTCAATCAGATGGACATGAAAGCTTTGCCTAGGTTCGCGGCGCAGCCGGCCAAACATGGCGATGCCTCGTCGATCCTTTGCCGTAGCCTCGCTGCTTTCCTGATCTGCCCTGCTGGCCCGTTGCACGTTGCACCAACAGCGGCCCGTGGGAAATAGGGCTGCTGCGAGCTTGGTCGATCGCCTGGTCTTTGAAGCCCGCCGTGTCGGGAGATGTTTGTCCTGCAGTGTGAACCCTCAAGTACGATTTGCTCATCTCTCAACGCATCCGCCAAATCCAACGGCTTTTCATTCTCTGCCAGGGACGTGCGGGCGCTCAACCCCTTCCCACATAGTTACAAGCTTGAGACATGGCACAGAACAAAGAGTTTTCTTTTCCCACGTGTAAAGTGTTCTATTTTAGAGGAAACGGAATGCGGGATGTGGTTCTCTTGGCCCCTCGTGGTAAATCGAGGGTACTTTCGTTTTGACTTTGGGGGCCATGTTGGAGACCTTTCGGGTCGTGTGCGGCAATGAGAACTCCCCGGGCAGAGTTCTACTCCATTTTCGCGGGCCATTACGTGTTGACTGCTATTTTGGTCCCTACACGAGGTGGCTCGTGTGATGAAACTGAGGAAAGAAAGGTTACTTAAATAGATTCATCGCAAAGCAAAACCTTCTAAATTGAGCTGCTCAATCAGATTGACGGTATTGCTGCCTCGCTCGTACAAGTCAACGAGATATTCGGCCACATGAGCCTTGAAACGGTTGCGTAGTGTAGTCGCATTCGCCCATCTGATCTTGCATGTGGTGGCGGTGGGGGAAGGACCGGAAAGCGAGTGTCGCAACAGAGCCTCCCATCTTCCTCAGCGCAACCCTCTCATGGTCACAGCAAACTCTGGCAATCGCCGTGGCAAACACTCTGATCACCAGCGCCATCAGCGACCTGAAAGATGGCAGACCTGGGGTGGAGGGGCTCGTATCTACATCGCGCAGCCCAGCCTGATCGCATCAAGCCGTACCCGCCGGCCGTAAAAGGAAAATCAGAGTTTCGAGCCCTGTGGCCAACAGATCTCACAGTGGCTTCCAGGGGATTTCCTCTAGGGAACGGGCGTACTTTAGCCACTGCCATTTGGTGCTGGTCCAGGTTCGTATGGTCTAGCGCAGCAGTCAACCGTGACCAAAGGGGCATTCGCTACCCAGTTGTTGAGAGGGGCAGACGGAGGGCTTGGCAGACCGCAGCAATCGCATCGTCAATGATTGGCCATGGAGATGGATTTGTTGCGCAAAAGGGAACGACCCCGCCTTTCTCCAAAAGTCCCTGGAGCCAGCAGCGGCGACCGAGGGGATCTTCCTGCGTGATGCATGGGAAGAGGGGTGTGTGCAGAGTATTGCAGGGTCAAGGCTAGCGTTGGAGGATGCCCGGGCGCCAGTACCTAAACGAGCTTAGACAATGACAAGGGGGGGGGGGGGAGGGCGTGCAATCGTTGATGAAGAAATGGCGGCAGGGGTGCTTAGGTTCCTTCGTTGTGGGGAAGAAGAAGGAAGAGAAAGAAGGAAGAGAGAAGCACAATGTCTCAGTGCGGAGAAGAAGGCGGCGGTCGTGGGTTCGGCACAGATTGCTCCGTCATCGGGCAAGCGACTTGTTTATTCCTACAAAGGCTGAACTGTAGACGCTGCGCATCGGTTCGCAGAGAAGACAGACTGGACGAGGAACGCAGACGACAACTCTCTCCCGATCAGTCTGGAGCTCCGGCTAGACGGCGAGGAGCAGGAATATCCACTTCTCGCAGCGCAACGGAGTTGGTGCCCAGAAGTGGTGCCAGATGGTAATCCGAAGCGATTGCGTGCTCGCCGCCAAGTCCTGTCTGAGTATTGACAACTGACACCGGCGCCGCGGGACTCGACCCCCCTCCCTCCATCGCCGGCACGCGGATGCACAGGTACGACAGAAGAGACGGTGGCAGATGTATCAACGAGACCACCCGTCTCTCGCCTTCGGAGGTTTCCTGTACTTGTGCGTGTGCCGTCCCGAATGACCGGCCGCATGCCGCATCTGGTATTGTGTTGCTGCATGTCTCAGGGCAAACTGCACAGAACTGCGGAACGCGCCGGCTGCCACTCTACCAAAAAAAAAAAAAGGCATATTGTTGCAGGGAATGGTCTCTCATTCCGCGCCAGCAATATCATTCGACTTTTTTAGGTCTGTTTCTACAAGCTTTTTGGTCGTCTGCTCTCTCTCACCGTCGTGCGTATCGGCATGTCACTGAGATATGACCCTTGTACGCCGTCGTGCCTGGCAAACCTTCGACCGAGACAGAACGGGTAGCGCCCGCCCCGAGGGGAGTAGGGCAGTGTGTGGATGGCGAGCCTATCCAGCTTGTTGCTCCTCCTCCTCCACCTCCTCCCCCCCCCCCTCCCTTCACAGCACACATACCGTAGATTAACCCCCAGCTGATCTCCCTTCCCACCCTTATTAGCAATGGGGTGCAACGTTGTGTCCTGAAGATCGCACAATGCTCCGGATCAGCAGGTCGGTAAAGATCACGAAACAGGCGTTGGGCCCCAGCACATGGTAAAGCAGACGGCAAAAATGCTGTAATGTAAGCACAATCACGGCGATGGCGATACGGGCGACAAAAAGGATTACTAGATAACAAGACGTCATTATCGAAGCGCCACTAATTAATTCCCCAGCCGGCCGGCAGGCAGCCCGAAATCCAGCTGTGCTAGCAAGTAAGCAAAAGCTATTCAGTTGGCTAGCTCCATCGCTTATTGTTCAGGCCGACTCATGCAGAGGAAGCCACAAACTGCGCACCAACGTGTTGGTAGGCACGCAGGCCGGCCCCCCCCCCCCCCCACGGTCACGCGCCATGCAGCAAGCATATGTAAAAGAGACGACGCCGCTCCATTGCGGAGTCCGGTTCGACTGAAGACGGGGCAATGCCGAACAATATCCTCTTTTCTTCAACGAGGCGGGCTCAGCATCGTGCACAGGGCCTCTGAAGAACGAGATACGCCACGGTCAGCACGGAAGAGCGAGAAAGACATGCGCCACCATGTAAGACGCCGGCGACACGCCCGTGAGACTGTCAAAAGCCCAGAACAGCCAGCTGGCTCATGCTTTCTTGGCTATTGCACTTGGTCGTAAAAGAAGACGCTCACTAACAGCTGTAAAGACCACCTCCGGAGATTGAAGAAGAAGAAGAATAAGTGGTTTCGTCCAGACAAATGGCCCATCGACTGGTCCTTGCATCCTTGCCGCCTGGTCAGCCCCATTCACTGCAAATTTCCGCTGCTGGTCGTCCTCCGGGAATGGGACTGGAATAAGAGCAGAGAGAAAGGGGGGTGTTGCCATGCAATATGAGACTCGCGGGAAGACTCACATGCTTATTACTTGGCAGGCTAATCCTCTTCCTGCCGTCCTACATTTTCATGCTTAAAAAAACCACGAGCTGGATCCCCGTCGCCGCATAAATCAAGCTTCGCTTCGAGCCTTTTTGCTGCCTTTTTTCCTGCAGATAACACGCCCTCAACCCACTTGATGCAAAGAGCCCAACACCTCGGTTTCGCTCTACATGTACCAAGGGATTTAGTACAGAATTAAAATTGGCGAGGCTGAAGGCAAACGAGATGATGCCCGAAAGCCATTAGGTAATGAGAATCGAATGGCCATGGGGAGAGAATGGAGGGCACTAGTTTTATCGAGGCGGCGCGTGTGGAGTTTAGCTGGCAACTTTTGGGTTTAGGACCGAGTTGGTTAGAGTTGTGGCTGCCTCTTGTCGATCACCGTTCTTTCGCTCGACCCGAGGCTCTTTTCTGTCCGTCTCTGTCCGTTTCTCTACGGTTGAACAGTCGCGGTGGACATTGAAAGAGAGTTGGAAACTTGCGGGAAAATATTCAGCAGCTGGGTGCTTTAGGTTGAAAAGTACGGGGCATCCCGTCGCGATTCGGCATTTGGTGTCACGAGCTCCTCCACGCCTCTCTGTTTTGTGCTAGTTCCTCTGCTTTAATTGCCAATACTAGCTATTGGCATATAGCGTTTGCTGGCAGAAAGAGAGAGCCTGGTCGATTGACAAAGCTCCCCCGGTAATGAAGGGGGATGGGACGAGACAGTCAATCGCCAGCGACACGCCCCCGTCCCCCTTCCCCGGCTGATGCACAGATTCGGCTAGGTAGCTGCCTCGAAGGGGGGGGGGGGGGCGGGTGTTCTGCAGGCCGATGTGGGCGTCCTGGGCTGTGCTCCCAGTAACTTGGAACATTGTCCGCAAAACAGTAGCAGAGCGACGTCGACAATGTACGTCTTCTTGTACACATCCGGACAGTCATACATGCAGCTTCGCATCGACGATACTACCACACACCCCTCTCCCAAGGGTCCGGAGTTTCTCAAACTCGCTGCAGAGCGTCCCGAGACATTGCAAGGGAAGAAGAAGAAGAAGAAGAAGAAGAAGAAGAAGAAGAAGAAGAAGAAGAAGAAGGCCCTTTGTGCAGATAAAACCGCATGTCTCAGTCGAAAACTGCAAGTTCACAGCCGCACCGCCCCCTTTCCAGCCAAAGAAAAAAAG
>JAPFRW010000530.1:0-19223 GCA_030778065.1 Akanthomyces uredinophilus
AAAATGAACCAACTAAGCCAACAAAACCAAAAAAAATGATAGTCTATCTTGCAAAATCCCGATGCATCAAAGAGCTCTCCAACTACTCAAGGGGGTAGTAATAGTGGTGGTCTGACGACAAAAAAAAGGGACAAAAAGCATCAATGTGCCAAAGGGAAACCCCTTCGCAGAAAACGCCGTCGTGTGGTATGCGGAGCGTGTCAAGGTGGCCAGGAGTCAACTTTTCTGTCTAATCGAGGCCGTAAGTCGTTCGTAGGGCGGTTGGCTGCGAATACAGACCAAAAGGCCTGTTCTGTGTTGCAATGCTGCGTGTCTGCTGATGGCGTGGTATTTACAGGTGGAATGAGGAAACCTGGCAGCGCGAAACGCGGGAGTAATAAAGGCTGCTGCTCTCAGGTGCGCGGCTCTGGCCTAAAAGAGGTTGGCCGGGACCGTGTGCCATAAGTTGGCGTCAAGAATGTGGGAGACGGCGCGGGAGAGCCTATTCGTTGTTACCGCGGACTCAGCGGACTCTTGCCGGGTCCTTGGCTCCGTTTTAAGCGCGCGAGTTCTTCTTCTAGCTTGCGCGCTCGGCTTCGCTCCTCCTACAACGTTGCATGTTAGCACAGTGCCGCTCTAAACATTCTTTAGCCGTTGATGATCACGTACCCTCAAGTCCTCCTGGAACTTTTTCCTCTCCTCCCTCATCGTGGCACGGAACTGCTCGCTCAGCATAGAGGCACCGGCACCGCCGCCCCTGCCGCCTGACGCAACCTTGAGGCGGTGACCGTCCAGCTCCTCTTGGAGCGTGGCAATCTGCTCGCGCGCTTTCTCCACCTCAGCTTCGCCCTTTTGCTTAGCTTGAAGGGCCTCATCCAGCTTGCCCTCCAGTTCCACCTTTTCGCGTTCGGCACCAAGAGTTTCCTTGGTAATGTTTTCGAGATCCTCGGCAGTACCTGCCAGCTCCTTCTTGAGCTTCTCAACCTGATTGCTGAGCTTCTGTACTTCGGCACTGTTCTTAAGAGCTGCCACATCGGCCGCGCGCTCGGCGCGAGTTCCATAAGCTCCGTCTAGCTCGGCGCGGGCGATGGTGACTTCAGTTTTGAGTTCGGCAATCGTCATGTTGAGCTCGTCTAAATCATTCTCCTTATCTCTGAGCGTCCGGTCCTTCTCCTTCATGCTGGCCTTGAGGGCGTTGGCCGCATTCTCTGCAGCCTTCTTGTCGGCAAGGGCCTTTTCTAGGTCTCCAGACATGTCGCCAGCTCGTCTGCCTTCGGCCTCAACCTTCTTAATCTTCTTCTCGAGCAGCTCGATAGTCTCTTCGCGGTCCTGAAGATCTGATTGCGCGGTTCCGGCCATGGCAGCGTGCGCGCGAGCCTGTTCGAGGTCTTGCAGGGCTTCTGACAACATGCTTTGGGCGTCCATTGCGTCTCTTTCGGCACGGGCGACGGCTTCGCGGCCGCCTTCAATCTCTTCTTGTCGGCGGGCCAGCTCTTCGTCCTTTTCGGCGTCGGACTTGTTGTTGAGCTCTCGCTGCTGTTTGATCTGGCGTTTCAGAACTGTGCGCTGGTCCTTTAAAGTAGCGGTTTGCGATGACAGATAGTGTACCCTCTTTGTGAACGAATCGATGTCGTAATTTTCGGAGTGGTCGAACTCGTCATCCGAGCCCTCGTCCTCGTCATTCTCGGACAGTCCCTTGTCAACGCGCGCTCTGCGGCGCTCTTCTCTTCGTTGTCTGGTACCGGCGAAGTCGTTTTGGATGACACTCCACAGCTGGCGGACAGCCCCGTCACTCTCACTGCTATCCACTGCGGCACTCTGAGAAGACTCCTGCTCGGCTTGCACAGCAACCAGACCTGTCTCGAGGTAATCGAGTTGGTGTCTCAGCATCTCTAAAGGCTTTGTATTCGATGTATTGCGAGGCGGCTCGATGTAATCCCCGTTGACCTCGGGGTTGAACCGTACAATAGTGTCGCGCAGTGAGCCGTTGAGCGAGCGGAGTTTTTCTTCAAAATCGCTGACAGACTTGATGAGAATAAGATTTTCCTCCTTGACACGGTCCATCTCGCCGCGCTCTCTATTTGGCGATTTCATAGGGATTTCGATGGCGTTTTTGCGACCCGCGGAGTCGAGCGGATACATGCCGTCCTCAAGGTAACTTTCATCAGCAGCAGCGTCGAGGCTATTGCGGCTGTGTGTGTAGGTATATAGGCTCTCGGGGCTTCCGGGAATGCCATTGACAGGTTGCGTCTGCTGAGCATTCTTCTTCTTTGAAACCTTGTGGGTAAGCTGGAGAACACCGGCGGTGTGCTCAAGGATGCGCCGTTGAGGAATCATGAGGCTCTTTTCGAGGTTGAAGAGCTCGAGGGCGAGTTCTTCGCATTTGCGTTCAGCCAGCGCCCTGTCGCTTTCGGCTTGGGGATCTTGGTGGCCATCGGGAGACAGCTTGGCCATAGACAGCGCGGCATCTCGGTACTTGGCCTGGATGGCGAGGTTGGCTCTTGTGGATTCGATGCGCTGGATCATGAGCTGGGACTGCTTCTTGAGGTTGTCAACCTCTTCTTGAGGGAGGATTTCGTATGTTTTGCTGTCGGCCAAGGCAGTTTCGGTAAGGAGGTGAATCTGAATGGGATCCTTGAGGTCGACCATGGCCGGGCTGGGCGTGCGATTGATCTGCTTGCCAAGGTCGAGTCAGTCACCATCAGGTACAACGCCAGGCATCCCATTCATCGCATGTCGTATGGCAATTTCGCGGACCAGAGCCACTTACCGGAGCATACTGCTGCGCCTCTCGATCCTCTCCGACGAGCATATTCCTGGCAAATTCGTTGACGGCCGCTTTTCCGCCCACGGCAGGACTGCTGGCGGGCGAAAGATTGGAGGCGCCATAGTCGTAGGGGCTCCTGCCCGAGGCAAGGCCGTTCATGGCAGGGTTTCTAGTTGCGTGACGCGGTCGTGATCATCGATACATCAAATCCAAGAAAAAAAGGAAATTTCGAGGCGACTCTGGGTGTCGCGAGCTGGCGTGGCAGTGGTGGGGTGGTGAAAACGAAAGCGAATTGGGGGCCGCAGGCCGCGTAACGTCTAGCCAAAAGTAACAAGAAACAAGAGCGTCGCAAATAGCCAAGAAAAAGAGAGCAGCGAATCAGGTCTGGGTGATCGATCGCGGGCGCGGGTGGTTCTGGGTCGAGGTGGTTGGGGAGTTCGGTGTCGGTATGGAGGCCAGATGGCCCGGCGAGCGCAAGCTAGGTTAGGGTAGATATTCGTCGCGCAGCAAGGAAGCGAGGGAATAGGAAACCAAAAAAGACGACAAACTAGGACGAAGACAGAACAGCAACAAGCGCGTCAACAATTTTCTTCGTCTGCCTCTTCTTCTTTTCCTTGTCTGCCCTGGCGCTGAAATCGGTCAAGTTCGCAGAGACAATCGTGCTTTCCGTCGTACAGTGGGAGGGCCAAAACTAGGAGCACGTTGGTCAAGGACAGGGGAGAAAAAAAACCCTCTCTCTCGATAGCTTGGAGAGGGAGGCGCGCAGATGCCAGGTACCGAAAAGACTCGAGAGGCCGCTGCAGTTCTTGTGCCAGGCTGACGGGCAGGAGAAAGGGGGATGGATGGTCGTGAGGCTGGGGTGCGTCGACTTGCTGAAGCGCCGAGAGGGTGTGGACCAGACTTTGTTTGTACCTGAACCCCTGCAGATACAAGGACCAATCCGCACGCGCCCTTCTCCGCGCTCAGGGGAAGAGCCCGCTGTAATGGCATTGTTGGCAGTCGAAGCCCCAGTCTGCCCGCTGCCCTCACCCGTCCCATCGGGCGGCCAGCGGGTCGAGGCCTCTTGTGCCTGGCACGACTCGACGCTTCACACATGTACCCTGTTCTGGGGAGTGACTTGTTGAATCGATCGTCACTCCTCAGAAGCACCAGGTTCCCCCTAGAATAGCCCCCCCGAGTCCTCGAGCCTTTGCGAGTTTCTACCCTTGCCGAGATGAATAGAAATGCCCTTTCATGCGTCATGCAGATGGCATACCTAGTTGAGTATTAATAGTCTCGACCCTAATTTTCTGCAGGTTTGGTCTCGGTTTGCCTTTTTGGCACCGCAGGCCGCTCCAAGTGCTTGCATGGTCCCTTGCAGCGCTAGCGCCCACTAAAAGAACAAGAAGTTGGCGCTGCCAATTACACGAATGACGACGATGACTTCACATATCAGCGAAGAGGTCATTCAGATCATAAACGTCGTCAATGCATTGTTTTCACCAGTTTGCAACACATATTTTACGGGGTGCAGTGTACTTTCATCCAGCTACTACGGTTATATTCAGGTTCTACTCACGCATGCAACTCTCGGCCCTGCGCGTTCCACGTCTCACTCTCTCCCAGTGCTCTCAATGCCGCAGGTCTCAGGACAGCAACAACTGCACCAGGCGATCTCTTGTTTAGGCTGCTGCCTTGTGCACGGAACGCTCTCTCATTTCAATTACTGACTCACACACCAGCGACAATGCATCTTCAGAACAAAGAGCCAACCTTGTTTGGCGGCGCAAGACAGTTTCTATTTTGTCTAGTTCTAGCTACATACTCCACTACACGCTAGCTGGGCACCTCAGCGAGTCACATCTGCGCTCGACAAGGCAAGTGAACGACCCTTCCACACGAAAAATCATAATGCCTCGCGGAACTGGTCAACTACTTGCTGACCCATCGTCCGTCTGCGATCCCCATCCCGCTGCTGCTGCTGCTCACCACCCCCGACATCAACGCCCGTCGACGCCGCCGCCGCCACCGTCGTCGCATTCTCCCCTTCCAGCCTCCTCCGCAGCTGCTCAAACTCGGCACTGCTGCGCTGCGTCTTGACGCCCACCATCCAACCCGGCAGCCGCCACGTCACCATCCGCGTCGGCAGCAGCGCGCCGCGCCAGGCCTTGCCCACCACCCAGCCGGCCGCCGCGCCGACCAGCGACCCGGGCCACTGCAGCAGCGCCAGGTGCACGGCGAGCGCGTACTGGTACGACTTGTCCGACAACGTCAGCCCCGAGAACGGCTCGCTCGTTGGCGGCGCGTCCGACGTCGCGATCCGGTACTTGTACATGTGCGGCACCATGGCGTGGAACTGCGCCAGCACCGCAAAGATGACGGGCGTCAGACCGCCCGGCATGTAGTTGAACAGGCTCGGCGCCAGCGGCCGAAGCACCGCCATGAATGCCGGCGGCACAATCGACGTTACGAGCGACGCGACGACGAGGAATGACTGTGCCCGAGGTATTAGTGATCAATGGCCGTAGTGTGCAGATACCGTGCCCTCTGGTACTTACAGCGTATTTTCTCGAACCCCACATGCGCTCGACTGTCCGTAAGTTGTAGAGCGACATGGCGGCGAACAACACCTCGGCCGAGTTGGTGTAGCATAGCTGGTATGTAAACAGTCTCCAAAACTGCCCGTACTGCACCAGGTGCGGGTTGATCAGGATGTACGCATAGTGCTTAATGTCCAGCAAGCTCGCCCCAATCGATGCCGAGACGAGGCCTAGCACCACAAGCCTCGTCACTGGTGTGTTTGTAAATGTCATGTTTATGTATTAGATCGATTTGCGAAAAGATTGGATGTAGGGAAATGTCGGCGATGATTTCGATCCAAATCTATAAGAGCTCCGAGGCGGGGGATCTCGACGTGGCGCATCGACTGGCCGATAGCTGCGCGGGAGCTTCTGAATCCGGCTATAATCTGATGCTCGGCTCGGTCGGGGTACAAATGTCGTTTTGCCTTGGGCTGCGGTTACAAAAAAAGGACTAGTAGTCCACAGTGTTGTTTGTCGCAAGCAGATGCATGTTTAGGAACTGGACAGCTTGCTCGGCACTTGAACATGTGGCGTCACACCCGTCACGTGCAGCGTTATAGACTACTATTCACACACCCGCGGCTCCCGCAATACCAGTACCAAGGACAGACTGGTAGCAAAAAGACGCCGGCGGCCGTTGTGAATTAGGCTGCCATGGAAATAAACAAATTAACAGAAAATGGTGGAATGTACTAGGAGTACTTGGGGGGATGAAGAATAAAAAGAGCCAACAGGCCGCCATCTCTTTCGATTAAACCGGCGTCATTCTAATTCGCCGACTTGAGTGCTTCGCTCAAATAGGCAAACGCAATTGTTCATGTTCACAAGTGATTATTTCGTTACGCCCGAAGCTACTGACAGATCAAGGAGCCCAAAATAGTCCTTTATGACTCTATGAGTATCAAAGCTGTGCTCCGTCATGACGCCAGACCTGTCCGCTCGACAACGTATATATGTACAGCATGCGCTCAAGCCGCTGAGAAAGAGAAGAAAACAAGCATTTGAAAAAAAAAAAAAAACACGCAGATTACAGCTTGGGCTGGGGAGCTCCGTTATTGGCAGTCGCCTCGTGGTTGACGCTGACCTCGCCCGTCTTGGGGCCGTTACCAAAGAAGATGACCTGCACAGTCAAATCGTCTCTAGAGGCTCTGTATTAGCAAGTAATTCAAACAATAGAAAAGAAGAAATCGGCAGGAGACATACCTGTAGCGGCGAGAAAACGGAGCTGGGAGAGTCAGCAGAGCGCGAACCTGCTCATCGTTGGAGCCGCCCAGCGCGTTGCGGACAAGATGTGTTGCCACGTTCTTGTCCTTGACCAGGAATCGACCCTTGGCGTCAGGGTCGTTTCCCCACTGCTGCATGCGAATCGGCACGCGCTGACCATCACCGGCCGCTGCGGCAGACTCTTTGCTCTGCTCGACGGGGAGCGCCTTGTTCGAGGCGCCAAAGACCTTGGCCCAAGCCGACTCCATGGACGAGCCCGTCTTGGCCTGGGACTCGATCCACTGGCCGACGAGGCCAACCACCTCGTCATTGGTCAGCATCTCCCAGAGACCGTCCGTGGCCATGACCACAAAGTCGCCATTCTCGGGACGAATCTTGGTCGTCGTCACAACGGGCTCCGCCGTGACGTATGGGGGTGTCTTGAGCAGCGGCGACTGGCTGCGGGCATAGTAGCCTTGCTTGAGTTTGATGGTGGTCTCGCGGCTCCATTTGTAGACGGCGTCGCCAAAGGCGCGCGTGGGCTCCAGTCCTCCGAGCACACGGCCGTTACGCACGACATTATCCTCGCCGGGGTGCTCCCTGCGCATGCGCGCCTCTTCGTTGGGGTTTCCGCCCGTTTGGTCCTCCGAGAGAGCAGTTGCTGTCCACTTGCCGCTATCAGAGCGGCGACCAAGAACGGCGCGCGAATCACCCGTGACAGCGACGCGGAGAAGCTGGCTCTCCGCATCATAAAATGAAAGTAGCGCGCACGAGCCTGACATGGCCGGCTGGAGCAGCTCGGCTGCCATAGCTTGAGATTTTCCTTTGAAGACCTTTTCAACGCTCTTGTGAACAATCTCATCGTCCAGCTGGGTGAAGCCAGTCTTGATGGCAAGATCAATCGCATCGGCGGTGGGCAGGCCTCCCTGTGTTGCTTTGTATGTGTCATTCAACTCACGAGCGACGTAGCTGATGAGGCTCTCACGCAGCAACGCTGAGGTGGTCCAGCCAGAGTGGCCATCAAACACACCCCAGAACATCCAGTCGTTATTTTGCGCATCAGGCGACGACGCCTTCACCTCGACAATCTTTTCGGCGTGGTCATCCTCAATCGGGTCGTTGCTAGATAGTTGGACCATATCGTAGCGGGTGACGCCCTGACCGCGATTCACCGAGAAAGACTCCTCCGACTTGCGGAGCGCTTCCGTGGCCTGTTCTGGTGTCAACATCTCGACGATGCGGCGACCGTCACTCGTCGTCTTTGAGATTGGCTCCTCGCCCACGATAGTGCCCTGTCGAAGCTCGTCGGCGCCTACCACGAGCACCGTCCTAGTCTGCAGAGGAGCAGACGCTGTACTAGCGCCAAGAGGTCCCTGGCCGCCGGTCGAGGTCAAACTGCGAGCCCCCGTCGCGTTGGTGAGATTCCAACTCGCGCCACCGTTGTACGAGTACCATGCGCCGTAGCCGACGACGATGCTGGACACAAGCGCCGCTGGGATGCGCCGAAAGAACATGGAGGACCGCAGAGGCGCGGTGGCGGCGGCGTGCTGGCGGCGAGCGGCGGCGGCAGCAGCCGTGGAGGAGTGCAGCGAGGCGGTGTTGGACGAAGGGGAGATGATCGACGATCGGACGGTGGAGGAGAGAAGGCTTCGAAGTGAGGGTCGGCCGAGGGCAGTAGATCGGACACTGGTTTGGCAGGTTGTCCGGAAGGCTCGCAGGGCTGCACGATGCATGTCGAGGCTTTGGAGCTCGGAAAGCTGGCTGACCCGAGGTGGCTGGGCGAGAGGGGAGCTGCTGAGCTTCTGCGGCCGGAGCAAAAGGTGCACGGGAAATGCAGACGACGAGATGATGCCTCACACCGATGACCTTGATGCGCGAATACTAGCACTTCCAAAAGACGAAGTTGTACAATCTAGAGAGGCTGCGAACTAGTGTGGGGGAAAGGGAAGATCAGCCTGGTGGGTGGGTGGGTGAAGCTACCTCGCTCGGGAAGCTTTACAAGGTACAGTCACCCACCTCAGTCAAACGCGTTCGTCTATCAGCGCGCTGGGCCACTAACAGTTCGCGGCTTCCGGGGGAGGGAGGGCTGGCAAACTGCAGGCGGTCTAATCAGTGGGCGAATAGGATGATAGCGTGATCTCGACCAGTGATTGCTGTAGGCAAGTGACTCGGCGAAATTCTTCAGTAAGTGAAGCTGACAAGATGGAGAGAAGAAAGCCAAAAGTAAATCCAAAGTTAAGGAATTCCAGAACGTCATTTATATCTAAAGATGCCTGACATTCTGCGTAACCTACCTGATATCGCACGACATTGTTCTTTCTGCGGCGCGCCCCGCCGAGGTTCTGCCACACCCCAGACAGCATTCAAAAGCGCCCTCTCCACAGCCTACAGAATCGTCTGGCGCGCGCCCAGGCTTCGCATTGCTAGCAGCTTCAACAACCAACCGTAGCCTGCCCAGTTGCTCCGTATTCCTTATCCTCGGCAGACTCACTTTCATATCTTTCCAGGCGCTGCCCCTAGCCTACCTATTGACTTGCCGCACATATACACCAGTACTGTAAAGTCGGCTCGAGTTTCCGGCCTCTAGCTGGTATTGCCCAGCATCGCCAACAGCGACCACGCTCTCACATTATACGCCATGTCTGCAGAGCAGCTATCAGGCACCCACGGCATCCGGTCCCTGACCGACAACGATGCCGTCTTCCGCGCCTTTGACTCGTACCCCTGGACAAAGGACAAGGCTTTCATGGTGAGTTTTTCCTCTTCTTCTTCATTCTCGCCCGTTTGTCGAATTACTCCTCCAGCTGACCAAACCAGTCGGGCCTCCATGCCATCCTCGGCGACCCAAACTCGCCAAACCAGCAAGGCTCGCCGGCCGACATGGCCATCCACGCCCGCGTCTTTTACTACTCCCAGCGCGTAGGCGTCAGCATCGACTTTGCCGCCTACCAGGCCTGGCTCGCCGAGCGTCCGGACCACGCCCCGCCTAGCATCCTCCCGCCAGAGTATCTGTCCAGCACCAATGGCGGCGATGCTGGGACGACGGCGGCGGCAGCGGCACCGTTGCTCGACTGGCAAAAGGCCGCTCCCAAGGCTGAGCTGTATGTCGATCGTGCGGCGGCGGCGGCCGCCGCCGGAGACCAACCTGCGTACCCAATGGCCTTTGCCGAGATGATCAAGCTGCTGCAGGAAGGCAAAGAAGTGCCCGGCATTCGTCAGATTCCCAACACCATTATCAGAGACCCGGTATGTCATTTTTTTCTCCCAATCATTGAGCATCGACGGGACGATTGCTGACGGGTAAAAGGCTGTCAAACCTGTGGGAGCTCGTACGGCGCCCCGTAAGCCGTGGGAAAAGGATGCCCCTACTCCCTCTGAGGATACGTATAGATTGGCTGCTCTAGACACGGAATTTCCTCCAGTCGAGCCAACGTCCGAGCAAGCTGAGCCAGCAACCGCTTAGGGACTCACTTCCAAACACATTACTCCTTTCTTAGCGGCGTCGTCGAATTTCAGCCGAAAATGGATCCATCACGACTTGCATCTTGCACTCAACATTCACCGGCGTCTTCTTTCATGTAAATAGTCATACAATAATGCATTTGCTAAGGTACACTAAACGAACTTCCCCCGCTATCTCATAGCTTTGATAATGAAAGGGCCACTATTTCTGTCAACATGTGCGTGTCCCGTATCGGACAGACTAGCAATAGTTGCTTCACCTCAATAGACACCTTTGCTACCTAAGACCACCCCCAAATAATTACTGCATATACTATGCAGTGTGCTGCCTCTCCACCATATTGCAAAATTCATAACCATAATGTGTCCAATGCACCCAGCCAAGCTGTAGCTTACTGAGTATAGGATGACGTTTGATCTGTAATCTAACTTCGTGGGAAAATATTGTTAAGAAGAAATTGACAAAAATTTATCCTTGGGGCATTTCGACATGAAAAGTGTTTCCGTACTTGAGATGAGGGTGTCCTTGATCCACCCGCTGGGTCAACAATATCATGACATTCTGCCAGTTGCATAAACACGTCATAGCTAGCCGCGGCCTCCATCAAACAAGCTGCTCTCGTTATCGGTAGTTGGCGCCATATCTCGGGCCGGGCAATCGGCCAGGAATGCTTGGCCCACCTCCATGGCCCGGCCGGGTGGTCACTGCATGGTTGGTGCAAAGCATCCCAACCCGCGAGCCGAACTTGGAGCCACGAAGAGACACCATGTGCTTTCGGATGTGCGCTGCCACCATTTCCCGGTGCTGTGGCGTCGCATTATTCAAAATCCACTGGATTAGGTAATTGCCGTACTGATCGCTGGCAATGTCAATTAGAGGAATTCGAGTTCGGTCACGGCGCCCTTCACACACACGGTCCAAATAGCGGCCGAGGAAATCCGTGCCTCCGATCTTGAGGCACTTTTCCACAACCTTTGATGCAAATTGGTCTGTCGAATATTCTGATGCGTAGCGAATGACATGGTCAATTGCTCGGCTTCGATCAGGAGGCGCACCATGCTCGCACACGTGCTGAATGCACCAGTTCCCAAATTGGCCGTGGGCAACGATGTCGATGTTCGCCAGGACCTCCTCAATGCACGGGCGCTGACTTCCAGTTAGTGATGTAGTTAGCGCAGAGAACGAAGATTCGACTTACTTTATCTTCCTCGAGGCAGTTTTCGAATATATTCTGGACTACCAAGCTTCCAGTCTCGCCTAGTGCAACCTCGTGCCACATGCCGCGAAGAGCCTCGTTGACATAGGTCATAATCTGTGGAGGGGATTCAGTCCAACGCAGCTCAAACAGCTTTTGCCACACATGACAGGCATAACGGTGGATAACGGTTTCGGGAATTCTCCGAAGCAACTCATGGACCATGATTGCTTTGTAGTTCTCAGGTACCGAGTCAAAAGCCTTTTGCACAACATGGCAGCCAAATGGATCCATGGAGAGACTGAGAGTGTTGCCGCGAATGGCTTCGGCAATTTTGATGACCTGCTCTGGAGTGCCATGCTCAAAACAACGCTGAACTAGAAAATTTCCAAATCGATTGACCATGAGCGGGTATGCCTGGGCGACAATGGCCTCGACAATCTCGTACTTTTGCTCCGGTGTGCCCACTTTGAGTTTTTGCTGCAAGAAAATGGAAGCTTGCTGATCGTTATTGCAGACAATCTTGTCAACGATGTACTTCTAGTTACAGTTGACATTGCGATCGAGTAGCCGACGATAGTTGAGTGGCTCGGTAGGAGGCAGATACGTAGGTCCTTCCGAAAGAGCCATCTGCAGTATATCAGTCAGGAGATTTCTCGAATGTGGTGACGTGCATACCTCATTTTTCCATGCCGCCTTTGAGGTAAACTCCGATGCATGAGGAGACAGTGCTGTGCCACCTGCCTGTTGGTATTGAGGATACATGGCCATACCAGAGTTGGCTTGTGGGTGGCTCATATTCATGGCAGGACCGCTCATGGTGTTTCCCATAGAGTCAAAATAGTTTCCACTCGGGCCATGTGGTGACACAAAACCAGATGGCGCTCCCCGGCTGTCGTACCGACTTCCACGTCGATTATTTGTAGCGCGACCCATCATGTCAGACTCCTGGATCATGCGATCTCGGAAGCCATCGGCCACTGAAAAAGACACACCAGGGTCGGGGAACGGCTGCGCCGCACGACCTCCCAACCAAGTTGCAGGCGAAGGATCCGCAGTACTGGACTGGCTATTTTGGGTGCTGAAAGAAGGCTTTGGCTGACCCCAAATTCCTCTGGCTCGGGTAAATGCAGACGAAGATATATCGCTGGTATCTGAATGTGAGTCCTCGTTTATAGGCCAAGGGCTTTCACGCGAAGCCGGGGCCGATCGCCTGCCGGCAGCTGAGCCCGAAGTGGTGGAATCGGGTTCGCTTGTTCTTGAGTGGGCCAGTTCTTGGTCAAGTTTCGATATCTGGTTCTGGGCTTGTGCAAGCTGCAGCTTGAGACGGAGAACCTCATTCACATCGAGCCGTGCCTCGTCTATAGTTGCACTGGCCGGGCGAGTTGTGGGGGCAGTCGTTTGGAAGGCATCAGTCGCAGGGGTCATCGGCAGTGAATTACTGGACGACTCGTGCTCCGCAAAGGATGAGCAGAGTCCGTCTTCGAACTTGGACTGGGCGGACTGCTGCCTCAGTGTAGCTTGTTGTTCGGAAAGTTTGGCCAGCAACTTATCCATAGGGTACGAATCTTTGACACTGGCGTCTTCCGTTGTCATCTGGTTGTGGTTTGGTTAGCATTGGGCGTTTGATGCTGCAATGCAGTTTGCTCTTTATTTTTTACCATTGGTCCCAGGCTGTTGACAAGTTTGGAAGTCGAGAGCGCTTTGATTACTTTTGGGCCAGCTAAATAACGAGAGCCATCCTGGGAGGCACAGGTTAGCATAATTTGATGGATGGCAACGATCAAGAGATGTGGTCTCACAGCAGCTGACTTGTTTCCGGACCCTGGCGAGTGGTTTGATAACCCTGCAGCTTCATGAGGCGATGGTCCAAGTGAAGATGGTAGAGACCGCTGGGGTGTCGAGCCTCTGGAGACGGGTGCAGACATGAGCAGCCACACAGGGGAACGCAAACAACAAAATCGAGCCCGCAACAATCACAACGAGGCGTTCGCGTATCTTTTAGCAAAAATGATGATGAAAACGCATCCGAGAAAAGAGGGCAAAATGCAAAACGAGACTGTTGCCTGCATGGGTGTAGCGTGAGGTAACAGGAGCAGAAAAGCGTGGGACGTAAAGAGGAAGAAATTGCCAAAACGCACATAGAAATCTGCAAGGGGCACTGGTAGCCGGCTGGTAGGCGCTTCGAAAGAACAGCCGGCTTCGGCCGTGGCAGGTGCCGTCAGCTGTAGCGAGCGAGCCGCATTCGCTAATGCAGCTGTTGTAAACGCTGCAGGTCGATTCACCTACTATTCAGCAAACAAAGCCGGTGAAAGCTTCAAAATTCTTAGCAATTGCAATTTAGGCGTTTGCTACCCGCCTGTGCGCTGACTCTGGTCAGTAACGCATAAGGAGAGCAATCGTGAGATTGCAATCATCTCCAGTTACTTGATGCTTCGAACAGCCGTTTCCACTTCACATGCGAGCAAGCGTCGCTTTTCAGTATAATGATTATGTTTTATTTCCTTGAAATATACATCAATCCCATCCTAAGCCAATGCAAGTATTTCAGGCTTCTATCGAAAGTAGTTGTACAGTAATTGTTACATCGCTCCGCGCAAGTGTCGTTTACCTGGGCGCGAACCAGGTGTTTCGGCTTCGGCATTCCTGTCGCTTCTCAGGAATAATATTTCGCAGAAATTCGCTTTCATATCCGATGGGTAATCGTATTCGATCGGCATGGTCTGGTCGGTCGCCTCTATTTCTTCTTGCCCTTCACTGGTGCTAGGAATGGCGTTAGCAGTTGACATCGGCAGAGTCTACCGACGGAGCACTTACCAGCAGCAGCCGGAGCTGACTTCTTCTTCGGGTTGCTTTTCCCACGAGCCTTGAGTCTATTCGGATGAAATTAGCAATTGTGCAGAACTACGGCGCAGTTGGTAGACACCCACTCTTCAATGTATTCGAAACGGGCCTCCTCGTCGGGATCCCACGTGTGCAGCTCCGGGCCGAATTCGGTCTTGACATCCTTGATTGTGACAATTTTGCGAGGGTAGTAGGCGGCCATCGCGGGACCTCGTAAGCGTTGGCGCAGGACTTTGTTGCCCAGTCGCGTTCCTTCAGGGTTAAATGTCGTCGCAAAGACCTTGCATTGTGACTGGGACCATTAGCCAATTTGTAATGTATAAAGGCCTTCGTGCATCTTTACCTTCATCAGGTCTACTACTCGTGCGCGTGGGACACTCATTGTGGAATATGCAGTGCAGGTAATGTCGTTGCAGGAGAACAGGAAGATGCCATGAAGTCGCAAAACGAGCAGCTTTCCTCAATTGTGGATACTGATTGGCTCGCTGCCGGGATCGGGATCCACCCTTTTCGTCTTGACTTTGTCTGTGTAGATGCCTTTTTCCTTTGCCCATACACATATTTATACCCCGTGGCAGAAGCTAAAATAACCCTTTTTTTCTGAATTCTCTCATATACCGCGATAAAGAAATGTCAAAGCGGCCCCTATCTTCTCATGGCACCGGCTACAACGATGCACTGGATCAATCAAGCAAAAGACAGCAAACGCAGGACTCGAGAGATGGTCCAATGTCAGATGAAGAATTTCAGGCACTGAAAAAATTGGCCGAGAATGCTGATGACCTCATCTCGGCTCTGTATCAGCTGAAACAGTGCAACTGCAGCATCAGCGAGAGGCGCGGCCAGGATACTGCACTATTGGCGGCAAGACATAATTTGGCAGAACTGGGAGACAGGGTCACACCAGAGCTGCTGCTACTCTCTCAGAAGCGACACTCGGATCTAGGCCCTGTCACTATTCCAAACACATCGCTGCGGAACCTGCGGATTCCTTCTATGGATTACGCGACATCTTGGCGGTCGTCGGAAATGTCACGACAGCTGCCACCACTACCGATAATCAAGGACAGAAAGCTCGAAGAGTTGGCCTTTACGCATCCGGGCTTTACTCCCGGCAGCAGTCCGGATAAGCAATATGAGAGGCTGGAATGGCTAGGGGACGCATATCTGGAACTAATCGCCACTGCTCTCATCGACAAAACATTCCTACAACTGCCTTCTGGTCGTTGCTCCCAAATCCGAGAGAGACTTATTCGAAACATCACACTGGCGGCATATTTTCGAGAATACGGGTTGGAATCGCGGGCCAGACTGCCAAATGATGTAAGGAATCAGAATCATCCGGGCAGAGGTACCTCCAGCGACAAGGACTTGCTAAAGACACAGAGCGACATGTTTGAAGCCTACGTCGCAGCGATCATTCTCTCGGATCCTGTCCATGGCATCGAAACTGTGATTTGTTGGCTGAAAGCACTCTGGGGCCGGGACCTCATCGAAGACGTGCAGAGAGCGGAGCAGGGCAAGGGACCGCTGCCAAAGACCGAGAATACTCGACGCCAAAAATCTTCAAAGGAGGAGCTGAGCTCCAAGATTGTGCTTAAAGGGGTCGCGCTTCGATACGAAAAAATGGAGTCAAACAAGAGGGACAGGCATCTCGGCCAGGAACTATTTACAATTGGCGTCTACCTGGACGGCTGGGGCGAGACGGGCAAGCTGCTGGGAGTGGGCTCTGCCCTCAGCGTCAAAGAGGCGGGTCAAAAAGCAGCCGCAGAAGCTCTGGAAAGCAAAAAGTTGATGAAAGTGTATGAAAGCAAGAAGAAGGCTTTGCTAGAAGCAAAAGTAGGCGTGGTATAATAGATTCTGTACGCATTGCAAGGCTGAAATTTGGTATGGATACCCTGTGGACAACATTATGCGGATATACAGAACATGAATCGATTATCGCGCTCGTTGCTTGATTATTTCTGGGCAGTAAAATTGTGTCTTTTTCTATTAAGCCACAACAAGGTAAGCCACAACAAGGTCATATGAGAATTATAGCAGTCGAATCTCGCCTGCCAGCCCGTCAGATAGTCATCACAGGCTGGCAGCTGCTTTAACAGTACGGCGTCGAGTTTCACGTGTTTGTATTTGAGCGGCGAGAGGCGCTGGCCGGCCAAGTATGCGCTAGCCCTGGAGCAGCGGTTCGCTATTGGGAGGCACTCAAGCACTGTAGGTACCTAGGTAGCGGGCGTGGCGGGCAGCTGTCGCGTGCGAGGGCCAGATTAGAAGGGTGGGCCGGGCCAGGCCATCGGTGCAACTCAGACTCGCCGAGGCACAACTCGACCAGCACCTCACGCTCCGGGGCCCTTGGCTGGGGGTGGCAATTAGTTAGCGCTGCTGAGCTTCCCCAGCGGGCCATTGCATATCAGAACTGCATGAGCTTGCTTTCCCTCAAGGCATGTTTGATGTGGTTTCCTTCTCCTTCATATTTCCCATGCCCATACCTAGGTATCCTTACCTTTTCACCGCTCTCTCGTTGCTTTCATTTTTAGACCCATTGCTCTGGCCCGTTGCCTTTCCTGCTCCGGTCGCCGTCCCTCTCGTTCTGTTGCATCCCTCGGCGGGGTCCTGACGCCATTGGCACGCTCGTTCCGAGGTCCCGGTAAAATAGATCCCTACAGGGCTTCAATGCAGCACCGCGACCCCGAGCAATCCTATTGAATTGATAGCATCATCATCCTGCGATAATCCATCTTCACGCCCCTCATCATCATCATCATGGCGGACTCTGTAGGTATGTCAATCAAGGCTGAACACGTCGCGTCGTCGCGCAGAGCGCAGAGCGCAGAGCGCATCTCTCGCCAGCAGTGGGCTAACCAATCCAAACAGATCGGGTCTTTGTCCATGCCCTCAACACCGTCAAGAAAATTCCCAAGACGGGCGCGTCGCGGCCGCCGCCCTCCGAACGACTTCGACTCTATGGACTCTACAAACAAGCAATGGAAGGCGACGTGGACGGCGTCATGGAACAACCCATCGCAGGTACAGGCTTGACTGCGGAGGAGCTGCAGCGGGAACGCGACAAGTGGGATGCGTGGAACTGTCAAAAGGGTATCAGCCGCACGGAAGCTAAGAGAAGATATATCGAAGCTCTCATCGAAACAATGCATCGCTATGCCACGACAGCGTAAGGATACCTGGACATTTCGACTCGACTCCCCCCTTTTGTATCACAATGGACTAACGAGCGTCGCACAGAGATGGGAGAGAATTGGTCTCGGAACTCGAGTTCGTTTGGAACCAAATAAAAAATAACAGCCCAAGCACCAGCGATTCTTCGCCACAAGCTGCGGCACCGGCGCGACGCTTTACACAGCCAATGAGCGGCAGCGATGGTCCAATGAAGATGCTGAGTCCAATGAGCGAACAGGATGAAGCTGAGCTGCGATCTCATCGACAAATGGACCTAGAAGACCGTGACATGGGTCATGATGTCAGTGTAGGGAGCGGCCGGTCGCAGAGGAAGATGGAACGCGCAATTACCAAGCTCTCCGCCGAGGTGGCCGCCCTGCGTGAGCAGATTTCAACTGGCCGGGAATGGAAATCAAAGAAGGAGCGCAGTTTCCCATCATGGCTTGGATGGTTCGTTTGGTCCATCATGAAGCACCTTCTCATCGACTGCGTCATCTTATCCCTTATCCTAGTATGGATGAGAAGGCGCAAAGACCGCCGTCTTGAAGATCTTGTGCGCGCAGCTCTGACTCTCGTACGAGAATACGTGAGGAATATAGTCCCATCAAGGTGAAGCGGCGGTGTAGGCTTGGCTTCACACCATTATGCAGCAGCAGCTCACCCAGCAGGCCTGCGGTACCTAGAGGCGTTCATGTAACACCCCTCGAAGGCCATGCGGTTCTGGAAGTGAGCAGGCAGCCATTGCTACACAACCGCAAGCCGTGCGACGGAGTCTTTGGTGCAGGCGGTATCATGGCTCACCTTGATGATATTGACTGATCAAGAAGACAGTATCAGTCTCATCCGCACCAACACTTTGCATCGCCGGGTGCTTCACTTCATTTAGCGATCATATATTTGTACGAAGAAGATGGCCGGTAGAGTGCCATGTTTTCATGACTTGGAGTTTTATTTGTAATAGATACCACTGGAAGAATAATTTATGTAGGTAGCAAGCATATATTTTGATTACTTGCCTAATTTTCGGCCTTGTGTGCTGTATCCTTTGCCGTTACTCATCGCGCCGGTGCTGTGCGTTTTTTGCAGTAAATACCAAGCATAGCATTCTCAAGAGTAGCTTGTATTTCTCGCGGGTTCTCTGAGGTATGGCTGTTCATACATGATTGTACGACCGTTGTTCAAGGTAAGCGCTGCCATCCATGCACGCCCACTTGCTGCAAACGCCCGGCATGCATGGTGTTGGGGCTGTCACTCTCAGTCCATGCAGGCGGCAAACGCACCCAACACAACGCCCCATTTCGAACGTGAACGATCGAGATTTAATGTCAGCTTTTGATTTTTCTTGAGAGCAGGGGTATTTTGATTACCATACACATCATTTCTGCTTCTCAGAGCGCACCCTCGGAGCCAACGGCCAGCCATGCCGCCGCCTCTTGACGCCCCAACTTCGCCCAAGGCCATGCGACGAGCACGCTCATTTTCTTCACTCGACGCCGCTGCAAAAGCCGCATCCCCAAGGCAGCAAAATGAAAACCTCCCGGGCCGCCGAGCGTCTGCCGCCGATGGAGACGTCGTGATGGGCAACGCGTTTGAACCGCCACCACCCGCCGCGGCATCCTCGACGACACCCCCGGCGGTGGTGGCAGGGGAGACGCCCATACCGCGCCTTCGCTCCCTCGCGCCCGCCTTCTTCGTGCCCGTCGCCAAGATCCTGCCCTGCACCGACGAGGCGATGCAGCGGTCGCTGTCGCTCGCCGCGACGGACCGCGCCGAGCACATGCGGCAGGCCCTCTCGCGCAGCGACAGGCACGCCGCCGCCGTGCGCGGCAACCTGCTGGCCCTGTTCCGCCGCGAGAACGCGCGCCTGCTGCAGTCGATGCGCGCCGAGGAGCAGGCCTTTCAGCGGGACATGGGCGATGACCGCGAGGACTACGAGCAGCACCTGGCGCAGCGCCACGGGTGGTCCGCGTCCCCGGCGGACCTCGACCGCATGGTCGCCAGCATGGCGGCCCCCGCGCCGCCCGCGCCGCCGCCGCT
>JAPFRW010000556.1:0-11295 GCA_030778065.1 Akanthomyces uredinophilus
CGTCGTGGTTGCGCAGCGACGTCGTCCGGAATCAGTGCTGGGCGCCGCGCTCGGCGCGCGCGCGCTGCTCCTCGGGCGTCTTGGGGCCGCCGCTGCCGTCTCGCTCCCGTGGCGGCCGGCGCGACGGCGGCGGCTCGGTGCGCAGGCGGTACCGCTCCCACGGCGTCAGTTCCTCCTCGTCCTCCTCGGCGGGTTGGCTCGAGGGCTGCTGCTCGTCCGTCTCGAGGTGCGCGGTCAGCCAGCTGGTCTTGAGACGGGCATCGTCGTAAATGATTTCACGGATCGCGTGCCGATGATGGTCGTGCTCGGCAATGGCGCGAAAGACTTTGATGTTGCGCGGGTTCGGCGAGAGGAAGACGCGAGTGAGACGCAAGGGCACGAGCTTGCAGAGCCCAGAACACGCTTGGCGGAGGTTCTTGATGTCGCTGTTGGGGAGGAGCACGGAGATGCTCTCCACCAGCTCGGGTGGTAGCCGCAGGAGTATAACGGTCTCGTTGGGCGGCGTCGTGTCGTCTGGTTCCATGAACTGAGATTTCTTCCGAGCAAACAACTTTTGTGTAACAGAACGTGTTGCTACTCAGAGCATGCGGAAAGTTGTATTCCTTTGTGCTGGGGCAGCAACACAAAGAATACAAGACCGAGGGGCGCGCGCGCCGGCGAAGGCCTGGCCCGCCGTCAAGTTTGCTTTGTTTGCTTGCTCCCGATTACCGCATGCGTAATGGCGCGTCTGCATGTCTTGTGCACACAAGATTCCGGACAGAGTGAAAGCTTCTAGACAGGGTCTGGGTCAGATGATGTGAGTGCCCATGAATCGACGGACGAGAGAATAAGAGATAGCTACTCAAGCCAGTGATGGTCTGCCCATGCAGCGGGGATGGATTGACCGTTGCGATGACGTGCAGCGGCCGCATATTTGGGCTGTTCCTTTTAAAGTAAGAGATGAAAGCGACCGAGTAGTTGGTACAATAAAGGAGAAATCGAATGCCATCTGCGCGGCGGCTTACATGCGACGTCCAAGTTTTGCATCGGCATCTCGGCCCTCCGCTCCGAGCGCCTCGTATGTGTGGAGAACTTCATCGTTGCGTTGTACTCTTTTCGCCCAACTACAACAACTTGTAGAGCTTTGGAAAAAGGTATGGACTACGTTGCACTGCCCAAAATAGAGGTGAGTTGGCCTCTCACTTCCCACTCCAGCCAACGGGACGCCTTTCCGTGCTGACTGGCTACCCGCGATCTGCCCCGCGATAGCTTCACGCCCATCTCACGGGGAGCGTCTCGCGACGCACACTCCACGATATATGGCGACGCAAGAGGGATGCCGGCGAGACCGACATACAAGATCCCATGGAAGTCATGCCTGAAGGCAAACACGACTACAATATCCAGACGTGAGCTTTTTCTTCATCGCCCGCCAGAAACATGAAAACACGGCTGACCTCCCCACAGCTTCTTTCCGCTATTCAGCAGCTACATATATAAACTCCTGATCGATGAGGCCTCCATCGCGGAAGCCACCACCGCCGTGCTGCAAGAATTCCGTGCCGACGGCGTCGTCTATCTGGAGCTGCGCACCACGCCCCGCGCCTCGCCGCTGCTTACGCCCGAGTCATACGTGCGCACCATCCTCGCCGCCATCCGCGCCTTTGGCGACCTCCACCCGCAGATGCGCACGCGACTCATCCTCTCCGTCGACCGGCGGCACGACCATGCCACCGCCGCCGCCGTCGTAGAGCTTGCAGTCGCGCTGCAGCCGCTCGGCGTCGTCGGCGTCGACCTCTGCGGCGACCCGACGGCAAAGCCCGGCGGCGCGGTGCGGCTCTTCACGCCGGCGTTTGAGCGCGCGCGCGCCGCCGGGCTGGGCATCACGGTGCACTTTGCCGAGGCGCAGGCCAGCGGCTCACGGGAGGAGCTCGACGTGCTGCTGGCGTGGCGGCCGGGCCGGCTGGGCCACGTCATCTGGGAGGATGACGAGGCGAAGCGCGAGATTGCGAAGAGGGGCATTTGCCTGGAGCTGTGCCTGAGCTGCAACGTGCTGGCCGACATGGTGGAGGGCGGGTTTGCGGGCCACCACTTTGGGTACTGGAGGACGGTGGACGGGCCCAAGATATCACTCGCGGTATGTGCCAGCATGCCCCCACGAGCAATGACTTGTGCACTAACTGATGGGCGACAGACGGATGATGTAGGCGTGTTTGGGAGCCCGCTGTCGCAAGAGTACAAGCTGGCCGCTCAGCACTTTAATCTGGACAGGCAGGAGGTGTGCTCGCTCGCGCGCCAGGCCATTGATTCGACGTTTGGTAGCGTCGAGGATAAAGAGTGGCTTCGATCTGTTATGTGGACAGCGTAGACACATGGGCCGCACCATAACGAAATTTGACTAGCACGAGGTATAAATTATGATGTATATTCAGGAACGCTCTCTCAAAGACATGAACTGTTTGCTATCAAGTACCGCGGTAAATATGCTGAGCGGAATGGTTTTTTTCGTGCGATGCAGCTTGTCCAGTTGTGCTAGCTTTTTGACTGTTGCACATCTAGAAAACCACACAAAGGGTTGTTGTATAAGATGAAAAAAGGGAAGCAAAGGGTTGAGTTCTCTCAAATTGATATATATCCACGGACACAGGTCCTCGGTCCAAACTGCCGCAGTAGTGTGATGGCGACGTCACACTAAAGAAACCCAAGTAAACAAACGCCAACTCCAGCATGTGTAGTAAAGCTTGCCTCGCCGTCCCCCACCTGTCCCGTTCCAATGTTCAAACTGCTCGTGCGTTTATCTAGACTTTTGGGAGTGCGGTGAGCCTTTTTTATCGTTTCTTCCTCAATGTATACCCTGCGGTGGTGCCTCGAGGTCCAGATCGTTGACCTTGCTGCGCTCCATCTCGCTCTTCAGAGCAAGATCGCCAAAGAAGTTGGCTGCGCGTTCGCTCTCGGCGCGTACCTTGACCGTCTCGTCGCGGCGGTTGCCAAGATCCTTGACACTCTCCTCGAGGCGCACGCGCAGGTTGTCTGCCGGGAAACGGAGAACCTTGCGAACGGACGAGGCAATGCGAGCCGAGTTGCCATGGACATAGTCCATGTCGGCCAGCTGCTGCGTGATCTTGGTGGCAAGGCGAGGAGGCAGCGAGTTGGGAATCTGCTGGAGAACGTACGCAGATGCGGCCACAGCAGCGACAACGATGCCGGGCAGAATCAGCTGACGCAGATTGTCGTTTCCGAGGACTTTGCTTGCTGTGAGAGCTTGGTCCATCCAGTTGCCCATGCCAATCATGCGCGGTACCACAGCACCAGCAACTGTAAGAGCCATACTAGTGCTGGCAAGCTTCTCTTGCTTGTGCAGAATGGTCGACCAATCGAAAAAGTCCCAAAGCTCGGTAGGAATGTGAACGTTGCGCGCAAGAGCATCGCGTTTGCGACGGAACATGACGTCAGGCTTGAAGTGTAGGTTTTGGAACTCATCACCGATGTGCAGCAGTCCCAGTTGCTTGATCGTGTTGACCCCGCGTAGCGTCCTTTGTCTGGCACGATCCTCGCAAATGTCGACCGCCTCTGATATTTGCGAAAGCATGGCCTCCTTCAAGTCGTCCGCGTATGAAAAGGCGCCAAACAGACCGGGGTACGGAATGTCGTACTTGGTCTTACCAGACTCCGTAATGGCTGTATTGAGCTGCGCACGAGTCTCATCGTAGACTTCCTTGCATGTGATTTCAATGCTAGTGGTGACCTGGTCATCAACTTCGCCTCTTGCCTTTTTGCTCGATTCTAACTGGGGCTCTAGTTCCCTGAGCTCACGAGCAACACGGTCAATCTCAGAGCGAGCAACCTCTTCGTTGACGCTTGCAAGAGTATTGACGTCGTTGAGGATGTTGACGAGATACGTCTTGGCTGGCGCAAGCTTGGATCTCGCACGCTTTTCCAGGACAAATCTGCGCAGCGACTGTTCGAGGGCCTCAAAGTCCCGAATCTTGTCCACATCCTTGCCCTTGCCCTTGCCACCGTCGTCAGGGTCATCTCCGCCGCCGCCGCCACTGGAGCTACCGCTTCCGCCAGGGCCTCCTGGAGGCGACGGGCCAACGGGAACGGCATTGCTGGATACAAAGTGGACCAGCTCATCAGCATCCTTGCGCGTACGCGGGCTTAGCCTGCCAACTTGATCCAGTATCATCTTTTGGCAGCGCTCCTTGTCTCTTATATTGTCGTAACCGTTGACGACCATGAAAATGTAGGCCTTTTCAGCGGCAGCTGTTCTGATGAAGTCTGTAGCAGATTGGGTGAAGTGATTTGCTGCCGAGACAACGAAGACGACCACGTCGATCTCCTCTTGTCTGCTAAAGATGGCAGTGGTCTTTGTGTTGTCAGAGTTGAGACCTGGCGCATCGATGAGTGCGATATCGACAACACCATTGTTTAACAGGGACTCGTCAATTGTTCTGCTGTCCTTGACGAAGATCTTGCATTGTGTATATGTATCGTTGTCATGCACAATCTTTTCAAGATCCACCAGGGCGAATACGTCGTAAGTGCTTTCGTCGTTTCGGTCGTAGATGGCGTCTTTGTGAACGGCGTGGACTTCCTCCAGGCCAGCATTTTCTCTTGCATCGAGCACTTCGCAGAATATGGCGGTGCAGGGCTGCTGGTCTTCGGGTAGTAGCTTTCGGCGAAGAAGAGCATTGCAGAAGGTCGACTTGCCCGCGTTCAAGTCGCCGGTAATGAGCACTTTGCTCGTCGTGTCTTCGATGCGCTCGCGGAGTGAAACCAGGTGTTTTATGCTGGACCTGATCTTGCCATCGAGGAGAGAGGCAATGGAGTGCTTCTCCAGCGAGTGCACAAGCTCGGTGTGGTGTAGCGAGCCGAGCTGCAGGTCGAGCTTGAGAATCGAGAATTCTTGTGCGATTTGCGGTGAGACTAGTCGTGGTTCGGGGGTCGCTCTGCGTTCAGCAGCGTTGCTCGATTCGGCAGCGCTATCTTGGAGAGACGTCATGGCACGTCGGAGGGCTGGGGGCGGCGCTCGTGACGAAGAAGATGCACTGGCGGCTTCGGGGGCCACGGTGCTGATGCGCTGTAGGCCAGGTCGAGTGGCATTGGCTTCGAGGTCGGAACGCTGCACGGAGGGGTAGTGTGCAGGCCATGAAGTGTTCATATCCTGGAGAGTATTCAAAAGCTCCAGCACCTTGTTTATGGAGCGGCCTAGGGCGGTCCGTTGGCGGTTGTACCAGATTTGATGGACGACTCCCGACTGTCGCTCGTGATGCATCGGCGCGTCCCAGTTTGCGCCCGCCATGGCGGTCTGCTCATCACCCGCGATACTTCCGCCATATCCAGAATCGACATCTATCAGGTGCTGTAGGCGCGCCGCATGTTCCGAGGCGGCGCCATTGCCAACCGTCATGAACTTTGTATCGTTGGGGTGGCGAGCGGTGTCTTTCGCGTCGGGCTCGGCGTCCTGCGGCGCAGGGGCTTTGCCCTTTCCGTTGGCGTACTCCTGGCTCATAGCGATAATATTCTGGCTGGCATCTTTTCAATGTGATGGTTGGAAAGAGAGGATATAAGCGTCGTGACGTTGTAGTGTAAGAGTGAAGGCGGTTCTCCCCGTCAGTGGCGTGTTTTTGGGAGGCGAAATGTCCGGCGTCATGGAGCGTGGGCTGCAAGGGACGATGATTGGCTGGCACTGAGGCGAATGTTTGGGGCGGTAAGTCCGCTGTAGTGAGTTATGAGCACTGCTAAATTAAGCAAATGCTGGCGCTCAAGCGGGCAGTTCTAGGTGCTGCAGGGCTCGCCCCCGGCGGCAGGTCTTCAGTGAGCGGCTAGCATCCACAGTGATTGAGTAAAGTGTTACAGCGGCTCCAAGTACTCGTGCAGCCAAAACTGCGGCACGACTACATGTGGACCTGTCTGCAGGCGCTGCCAAGCAACCGTGAGCAGCGCTGAGCGAACATGTGGTTACGTAGTTGCGCAGGCAGACAGATTAATATCCCACCATCCTGCTGCATCACCATCGCCACGACTCAAGCCTTCCTTCCTCGACATTGAGGCGCTCAAAGCGACTCTTCACCAGATCACATACAACAAACGACACATTTCATACAAGGCAAAGTCTCTAGCCAGCGACAATGAATGTGAGCGCACATACAACTGTGTATCGCATCGCCAATGGTCGGCTGCTAACCCTCAGAAGATGCTCGAATGGGCATTTGGCAAGCGAACGACGCCGGCCGAGCGTCTGCGCAAGAATCAACGCATGCTGGACAAGGCAATCCGCGAGCTCGACCAGACCCGCGTCAAGCTAGAGAAGCAAGAAAAGACGCTCATCCAGCAGATCAAGACGAGCGCCAAGAACGGCCAGATGGGCGCGTGCAAGATCCAAGCCAAGGATCTCGTTCGTACAAGGAGATATGTTGAAAAGTTCTACGGCATGCGTAGCCAGCTGCAACAAATCTCGTTGCGCCTCCAAGTACGACAACATCACCACCCTCGCCGCCAAGCCACCTTGTTTGCTAACCCCCGCCTCAGACGTACCGAACCAACGAACAAATGATGCAAGCTATGAAGGGCGCTACAATGGCCCTCGGAAGCATGAACAAGTCCATGAACCTGCCACAGCTGCAACGTATCGCCATGGAATTCGAACGAGAAAACGACGTCATGGAACAGAGACAAGAGATGATGGACGACGCTGTCGACGACGCCATGGACGTTGGCGTGGAAGAGGAAGGCGACGAGGTCGTTGAGCAAGTGCTGGAAGATATTGGCATTGAATTCAACCAAGCAGTATGTGACACGGCCACGAAGATAGACCGGATACTAACATTGGCGTTAGCTGGGAGAGACACCTACGACTATCGGAAATCCCGCTCAACCAGAGGGCCGGATTGCCCAGGCTGTGGGCGGAGGCGGAGGCGACGCCGATCCTGTTGACAATGATTTGGAAGCAAGACTTGATAATCTGCGAAAATAACGTTGAGGGATGGACAAACAAAGCCCAAGTATGCCGCGTCGTTGACGGCGCATAGGAGTCTGGGAATGGACAGCTACTTACTTCTTTTGGAATTTCTCATCTGCTACTACACCATATTTTGGCGAGCCAAGTAATATATATAGCTATTTCCAGCTGACAAGATTGCAGTCGAGACTTTGCACAGCTCACTTACTGCTATCGGCGAGATTCACGGCTTCGAGGTGGGACGGACGGCCGACCTAAGCGTCAGGAGTGGAATGCGAGCAACACCAGCAGCACCAGCAACGTCAATGGCAATGATGCGTGACTGGCAGAAAAGTCAGAGATGGAGAATCGGCGGAAGGAGGCTTTGAGATTGTTGATGAAGACAATCATTACAGAAATGATGATGCTAGTCTAAATCATGTACTATCAAAACCACGAGTTGAAGTCCTACAAATGACGGCAGATACCGTGTATTGCGAGGAATCTAGGGAATCTGATAAGCAAAGGTGGCTGTGATCCTGGCAACGAAACTGTTGAGAATTGTTGGACGTCGCTTCAGGATTATGTCTACGTTTTTGCGAGTCCGACTTTGCTAATGACGTCCTCATGGCCTTGTTAATGTAAATGCAAAGCAACTTAACATGGTGGTCGCCGTTCCAGATGTCCCATTCACGACATTATTACAACTAGTACTCGCCATACTGGTCAGTGCCAGAGTAGCACGCCTGACGAATATAAGGCATTAGAAATCATTCACAGCTTCAGCAGAACGTTAGACAGCATTCGTTTTGAATCATTTTTTCATTCAATGCGTCCGGTCTTGACCAGACCGGCATGGCTGCTTCATACAGCGAGCCGCCATCCCCATGTCATTCAGATGTCCACTTCTTTGGAATATGAAGAACAAACCAAATAAACACCAAAGTCGAAACCTCCCTAGATTTTCCCAAGTAAAAAAGCCCAATTCCTTTCCTTTGTGTTTCGGATAAAAAATCAGGCGCGAGTCTGTGCAGCTTTTTGTGTGGCGAAATGTAAATGCGACATGTAACAAAGAGGCTTCAAAGACACAGAAGAAAACATGGAAACTAGAGACAAATCGTTGAATGTCATTCGCTCTATATCGTTTTACTATGTTTTTTTCATGCGTTGTTTTCCTTTCGGCCCCTGAAACAAAAGTACATTTAAACCTCGGTGGTAACCTTGGCCTTGGCGTTGGTGACCTTGACGCCCAGTTGCTTGGCGCGGGCAACAATGTCGATGCGCTTGCGGGAGGAGACGGCGGAGGCAATCTCGGCGGCGTAGGTGCGGTTGTGCATCATCAGGAGCTCGAGGTCCTTGACGTTGTTGACCAGGAAGGACTTGTGGCCGGAGGGCATCATGTAGCGGGTCTTCTTGTTGGTGCCGTAGCCGATCTGGAATGTGTTAGAGGGTGCTGATTTTGCGACTTGGTCGTCGGAGGTTGCAACGTACGGAGGGCATGGCAATGCTGCCACGGAAACGACGGCGGACACGGTTGTCGATACCCTTGGGCTTTCTCCAGCTGGGGTCAACGCACTTGAAGCGATCGGACTGGTGGCGGAAGAAGCGCGCAGTGCCTATAAATCAATGTTAATGTCGGCTCGGTGAGAGCGTGCGACCGCCTCGTATCGCTAGGTCTGTCGTCGTTGAGCAGTCGGTAGCATTCCCCCGCCAACGTCAAGAACACAAGATGAATCGTCATTTAGATTTCGCATCGAGAATTGTATCGGTTCGACGGCGGTTGCTCACGACTCCCAAGACTTCCAAGCTATTCCAGCATTCTCGTTTCGAGAATTCGATCGATCATTCGGCGGACGCATGGGTAGACTTTGAGAAACGTACGCTTCTTCACGATAGGGACGTGCTTCTTGGCGGCGACCATCTGTAGATAAAAGTCAGCATCGTCTGTTCCTCCACGACACAAATCGAGAGCAACAGCAACAGCATGGAGCAATAATTCAACATGCTGTCCCTGCTTTCGGTCCTCTCTCTGGCAGTAATATCGTACCTTGACGGTTGTTGTTGTCGGATGGCTGTGATACTTTACCGGGGCGTAATGGCTGGTCGATTTCAAACACTTTTCGAGGGTAGGCGAAATTTTGGACGGTCGCTTGGATTGGGCGGGCTCCGCTCGACTCGCAAGGGTTTAGGGCTCTCAGGTCACGTGTGGGGAGTTTTGTTCTGCAGGTCTGCCAGAGTCCGCTCAGAGAATTTGGCGCAAACCAAGCGAGAGGCCCACCCAATCCGGACTAGTGCGCGCGTGAAGGGCACAAACCCTCCAGAGAGGAAAAAAATCACAGCGCGGAGCCACCGCCGGCCGACACGACCGCCCTTTCGCTAGCCTGGCCGCCGCACCAAACCCGCTCTTTTTTCACCTCTGCTCTCTAGACGCCTTCACACTCTCCTCCTCCTCCCCTTTGCGAAAAACCATCACAAACCGCAAACATGTCGACACAGAGCGTCCAGTGCTTCGGCAAGAAGAAGACGGCCACCGCCGTCGCCCACTGCAAGGTTCGTGCCGAGCCATTACCGAATACATGGCGTGTCGTCCCGATCAAAGTCTGCCGTTACGAGGTCTCGAAGTCCCGAAGTTTTCAATACACGATTATGTGAATATTTGGATTAGCAAGAGGTGGACTACGATTAGTATACCGAGATATTAAGGGAATTGCAACGGCAGACTTTGATATTGACGGACGACATGACGTTAAATTGGGCCATCTATCGCGAAACGCGCAAAGCTAACGATTCCCAGGCCGGCAAGGGTCTCATCAAGGTCAACGGCCGCCCTCTGCAGCTCGTCCAGCCCGAGGTTCTCCGCTTCAAGGTACGAACTATTCCTATTCGCACCCATCTACATTGAAACACAGCGACGTTGGTGACGGCGCTCGAAGAGCACATCTTGATGAGGAAGCTCTTTGGCGTCCCACCACGTCCACACAAAAGAGAGCCATCCATTCGCAGCAGTCATGCTAACTTGCCTCGCCAGGTCTACGAGCCCATCCTGGTCGTCGGCCTCGACAAGTTTGCCAACATTGACATTCGCGTCCGCGTCACCGGCGGTGGTCACACCTCGCAGATCTACGCCATCCGTCAGGCCATTGCCAAGTCCCTCGTCGCCTACTACCAGAAGTTTGTCGACGAGCACTCCAAGAACCTGCTCAAGCAGGCCCTCGTCGCCTATGACCGCACCCTCCTCGTCGCCGACAACCGCCGCTGCGAGCCCAAGAAGTTTGGTGGTAAGGGTGCCCGCTCTCGCTTCCAGAAGTCTTACCGATAAAGGCCTTCGCCCAACGATACGGGTGTATGCTGTCTTTTTTCGCTGGTTTGCTGTTTCCTTCTTCTCAAAACTTTGGGTTTTGGGATAATGACAGAAGAATCATGAATTGGAGCGCGGTTTCAAAAAATTCACGGTCGGGAGGGGACGGGTCGGTCAGGTCGAGAGCGGCCTAGCTTTTCCCTAGGATATGTAGAGTGCAGAGGACCTTGTTCTTGGGACTTTTATTTTCCCACGGCGCATTTTGCATGGCCTTAGCTAGACGGATATGTAGTCACTTGGCGGGCAAATGAACAAAACAAAGTAAAAAATACAACGTGTCCTGGTCAGGTGAATGTACACAGTCATTAAACAATGCGGTATCTGCATGACTATGCCTGCCGTTTATACAAGGTCTCGTAGAGACTTTAGCTCCATGTCGTTGTACTCTGTCATTCCACGATATCAAGCCCTCTTCCCACCATGCTGTATCTGCATGACTTGCTTGCGTACTGGCCGTTTATGTACGGCCTCGTTGGGTCTTTAGCTCCATATCACTGTGCTCAATCATTCCACGAATCAAGCCCTTTTCCCACCATGCTATTCTGCATGACCATACTTGTCGTCCATGTACAGCCTCGTAGGGTCTTTGGCTTCATGTCGTTGTACTCAGTCATTCCACGATATCAGGCCCTTTTCCCGGCCATGCTCGTCGAGCTCGACAATCTCTGGCGCCCACTCGCCTCGCTCGTCCTCGGCCTGCAGCTCGTCCATCTCGAGCTCGACCTCCTCGCCGTCCTCCATGACGACCCTGCCCTTGCGCAGGTACTCGCCGCGAATGTCCCACGTGAAGCCCGCCCCGGCCACGACCGACTCGAGCCTCGCAAACGCCGCGAGCACGGCCGCCTGCTCCGCCGTCGTCGTCGCTGTCCCGGGGCCTTGGAAATCCTCCTCCAGCCGCCGCTTGTAGACGATGAGCGCGAGGCGCAGCTCGCGGCCGCAGCGCGCGTCCGACAGCTCCGTCAGCGGCGTGTCGAGCCACGCGCCGCCGTAGGCGAGCTGCGCGGTGACGGCGCGCAGC
>JAPFRW010000565.1:0-15560 GCA_030778065.1 Akanthomyces uredinophilus
GCGGCGGCGGCGGAGGTGGTGGTGGACGCAGCGGCGGAGGTGGAGGCCACGGACGCGGCGGCGGCGGCGGAGGTGGTGGTTATCGAGGTGGTGGACACAGAGGCCGTGGTGATCGGCGAGGGGAGCCGTATGGAGGCTATCGCGGCGGTGACCGCCATCATAGAGGACGCGGCCGTCATCATTAAACGCCCGCCGTGGATGTGTACCAATAAAAAGGGAAGACTTTGTTTGAAACGAGTATGCTTCGGTAGCTTCAGTGTTAAGCGGGCGTGTACCGTGTATATACAACATGTCTGGTTGAGCCACGTCTCCATTTCCTCTATCCCTGACGCTGTCGCGGAAACGTACCAGCAGAGAAATGATTTTGTTTGAAACATGTTTGCTCCGGCAGCCTTCTTGTGAAGCGCACATGTACGTATTCATCTGTAATGTCTATGCTTTAGCTACGTCTTTGTCTCCTGTGACCGCAGCTCTTCGCCCCCCGGACCACTCGTCTTGACGCCGTCCAGCACCTCCCCATCGTCGCCTTTACTCCCCTCCACTGCCGACTCCTCCTTATTCCCGTACCGCGACAAGTCTGCACTCAGCACGCTGCTCGCCCTGCTTATGTCTGCGCTCGCGGGGCTCTGCACGCGCAGCCCCAGGTCTTTTTCCGGGACGACGTCGGGTCCCGGCCCTGCTCCCGCTCCCGCCACCGCCGCCGCCGCCGCCGTCGTGGTGCCACCGTCGCCAACATCCGCCGCGAAGCGCCACACGACCGACATCCTGTCCAGGCCGCGACTCCCCTTGCGGCTCGTGCCCTTGATGCCGTCCAGGGCGTCCCAGTCAATCGCAAAGACGCCGCTCGCGTCCGGCGCGCCGTCCTGCTCCGGCCCGCGGCCCTCGAAAAAGGCGTTGAACCAGACGTGCGCGACCGACGACACCATGGTCAGGCCAATCGTCTTGTGGGTGCGGTTGCGCCGCTCTATGGCAATGTTGACGTCGCTGTTGGGGATGCGGATGGGCGTCGCGGGGCGGAAGATGACGGCCATGCCGCCGGGCTCGGCCTCGCCCTTGCCGTGGCTGGCCGTCGACTTTCGGGACGAGGTGGAGAATGTAGAGGCCCGCGATGCAGACGAGGCCGCCGCCGCTTGCTTGGGATGTTCGGGGATGAGTTCCGTCTTGGCCCTGGTGGGAGGCTTCGTGTCCGGCGTCTCGCTCTTGGGCGTCGAGGCGCTGGTGTTGTCATTGTTGGCGGCGTCTGCAAACTCGGCCTCCTCGGGCGCCTTGGTGCCCGTGGGGTAGCCCGCCATGTCCCAGACTAGATCGCTAAAGCCGCCGTCCGTCGGCGCGTCGCCCTGTACAATGTGCCGCTCACTTTTCGTGAATGTGTGAAACGAGTGAATCTTTTTGCCGTCGTCCGTGAAGCCCTCCACGTCCAGCTTGACACCGTTGCGCAGGCCCCACGCATGAATCTCGACAATCTCAATGGGCCTGTCCGTGTACTTTTTCCCATTCCTGGTCCAGCGGTCCACGTAGCTCACCCAGCGCAGCTGCGACGGTATCGACACGCCCGCGCCAAACATGGGCCGCATGCGGCGCTCCGTGAAGCGCGCCAGGGCGTCCTCGGCGGTCCAGCCCTCCTCGGCCATCATGTAGCTCACGCTGGCGGTGCCGCTGCGTCCCTTGCCGGCCTTGCAGTGGACGACGACAACGCGCGCGGGGTGCCGCTCGGCCGTGGCGGCGCCGCTGCCGTCGAGAGCGCCGCCGTGCAGCCAGTGGCGCATGCTGGCGAGTATCTGGGGCATCAGCGCAAAGGGCGGCGGGTGGTGGTCCGGGAAGGGGTAGTGGCAGATGCGGTCGTAGACGAGGTGGTCGGGGTAGCCGGTGCCCTCGGCGCGAAACTCCCAGATGGCCCAGTCGGCGCCGTGCTTGCTGTCGAGAAAGGTGACGAGGTGGTCGAGGGGGTTGCGGTAGGCGCGCTGCGGGTACGTGTGCGAAGGGCCGGAGCTGCGAGGCGTGTCAGCGGAGAGCGAGACAACCTGCACCGTCTCCGAGGCAGAACACGGCCGACGGGGAGGATGGGTCAGCTGGGGTGAGCCGGGAGACGTACGTTGCTATGATGTGGTCTGTGACATAGCACAGGTCGAGGCCGGCTTCTGAATGCCCTCTACGCGGGCCCGCGACGAGCTGCCGCAGAAAGGACGCCATCAGGTGCCGAGCTCTCCAAGACTAAATCTTTGTAGGAGTCACCGAATACGGAACATTGGCTGAGCGTGGTGTAGATGTGAAGCTGTCAAGCAGGCTCCGTAGCTCTAAAGCTCGTTGTGGTCGATTAAGCTCGTTGGCGGGGGGGGGGCCAACGGTTCGGTCCTGCGTCTCGATCCAGCAAAGCTGACGTACAGTTCCTTTTCGCAACGAGGCTTACCACAATCTTTGGGCGTTAGGGTACCAGAAAAAAGTCAAGGACGATTCTTCCTCTCGCGTTTTGCTGTTGCTCAAAGACAGACGTCCCGCGGACATCGACGTCATACCTACCTTACCTACCTGTACTTGTAGTCAGACGCGCTAGGCGGCCTCCCGGGCAAGTACCTTGCACCACTACTCCACAGGCCGAGATCGATGATGCGGCACGGGAAAATAAACGGCCTTGAGAAAAACGAGGGCGGGCTGTCTGTGCCTTGGTCGCGTGCAGAGATCTGCAACGGCTTTTCTTTATGAATTTCGGTAGCGCAACTTTATTCCAAGTCAACAAGTTGGTTGGTGTGTGGAATAAGACGTGTCTCATCGCTTATTCGAAGCACATGTAGAGTCCATTCGGCACTAAATGAAATGAGAGAAAAGAGGCAGGTAGTAGCTATTGGTCATCATGAACCAAATAATACTAAAAATAGGGCAAAAACGTGAATGAAAAATAGAAACAAAGCCCGCCGAAAGGTATAAAGACAATCGAAAACTGCGTCTTGTTCCCAACTCTCATCTTGCAACTATCAAGTCTGTCGCCATGCTAATGTCAGAGCAGCGTCTTCTTTTTCCACCTACATGCATGGCCCTGTCTCTTCGTCTGTGCCTCTCCGTACATGTTGGCTCATTGGCGAGCTGTCTGCAGACTCCTGTGCTCGCGTCCATAGCGATCATGATGTGCGCAACGATCCATGCCGTTAGCCCCCTGTACTGCATTTCGCATGACATTGGACTTCATCTTCCCACGATCCCAAAAAACGTAACCCACGGTCCGCAGCGCCGCATGCTCCTCAGACCGCAGCACCGGTAGATAGCCGTCCGCGATGGAGCCTGCGCGGCGTACGTGCTCGCAAAAGCCCCAACTCGGCCGTGCCACATTCTCCTCCTCGTCCTCTTCCTCCCCATCCTGCTCTCCCGGCAGGGAAACCGTCGTTGGCTCCCCTCCCGCAGGCCGGCGACACCGCGCAATCTCCAGCGCCGACGCGAGATACTGCGGAACCACGCTCCCCGGCTTCAGCTCCCCCGACGTACTGCCAGCATCACCGTTTAAGCGCCCGGGTCGTCGGTCACTCTTTTGCGCGACGAGAATGTCGTAGAGAAAGTCGACGCCGCGCAGCACCAGGCCGCCGCTGAGAAACAGCGGCCACGCGCTGTTGCCCTGCAGGCACGACGACGACGACGACGGCACAAACGGCAAGTCGATGCCAAAGTGCCGCGTGGGGTTTTCATCGGCCGGAGCGCAGCCGACGGACTCTTGGAGCGCGTCCCAGACGCCGTGCAAAAAGTACTGGTGCGCGCACGTCAGCTCCTCGACGGCCCAGGGCGGCAGGCGCCGCAGGAAGAGGTCGAGCTGCTCGCGGCCCGAGAGCATGGCAAAGGAGCGCTGGCCGTGACGAAAGAGACGGCTCTGCAGCTCCAGCCTGAAAAAGGCTCGGTACACTCGGGCTGTTTCTGTCCATGATGGCGTCCTGAACATGGTGGCGTCTGTGGTGTCGCTGCTGCTTCTGGACGTATGCTGTAAAGTGCCATCGCCAGACTCGGCCCGTGTCGCACGACGAGGACGGAATGTAGATGCCGCCGCACAGTGAGCACCACGCTCAGCTAGAAACGAAATTTCCTCTGCTGCCTTTTGCACAAGGTCGTTGACAAAGTAGGTCGTCGTGGCACGCAGTCGCAGCCCCGCAACGAGGTGCGCCTTGGTTGCAGGAAAGCTGAAGCCCTCGCTGAAATACCAGTCTACAAACGCCGGTACGTCCTGTTTTTGCAAAACAGGTTCCTTGTCCGTAGCGTCGCATGTAAAGGCTTCGGCGCGGCAGACGGCCGCGAATTCGCCCCAGACGGCCGCGGGCACCAGCCGACGCAGGAGTGACGACAGAATGGGCTCTGGTGAGAGCGCAAAGACGCGGTAGCAGCATGGCGATGCTGCGAGGAGGCTGTGCAGAGCTCTTGCAGACGAGCAGTGTCCCAGGACCTGGATGATGAGCTCGTTGGGGAGGTTCTCCAACATGATTGTCTGCTGGCTAAAATATGCTGGCGTATGAGCGCTGGCTGGGCTGGGCGAGTCTGTTCTGCAGCATCGATTTCGCCAACACAGAACCACAGTCAGAAGACCAACCGCAAATGATCAAGTGTTGCTTTTTCCAAAAGAGCCAAAAAGAATAACTCATCAACCCCAAAAACCAAGAACAAAGACAAAGCAAAAAACAAAGGGTCAGCAGCCCTGTAGTCATCGAACATGTTCAGTCCGCGGACGTGACTCGGCGCCTTGCCCAAAGTCGTATAAGTGACCAGCTTGAACTCACCCCACAAAGTCATCACTAAGAGCCTGGCGGCGAGGCGGCGCGCGCTGGCCGAGGAATCCAAAACTTAAGGAAAAATCAAATTCATAAGACGAGTCATTTACGAATACAAAGTATCCACCGCATTCTTTTTTCTCCTTCTTCTCTCTCCTCGACATCTACAACCTCCAATTGCCCCTGCTGCGGGCAAACTGACAATCGCACCTCCACATCGCCGTGATCCGGTTCTTCACAACGACCGATCTCTATGTGGTGTACCGATAATATGAAACAGAAAAGAGCCTGCGTCTTCCCCGAGAGCCGTGAACCGTGAGCCATAAAAACACCGATGAAACCCTGCAGCGCGAATATTCATAAACCGTCTCCATTTTGCTTTTCTCCATGAACCAGTGGCTAGTATAGCAGCCGAATTGGCGACGCTATTGTGCTGGACCATGTTCAGGAATGAAACAGTGACCAGTCGCCAGCGTTTGTGCCGTGATATTGTGCAAAGGTCACCTAAGCTCTAGCCAAGACTAAAGCATCGCTGCCAGTGCGCCGTTGGACAGCTTACGAGGTCTTCTTGGCAGGGCCGGCACCGCCAGTGTAACGGCTCAACTCGGTGGCGTCGCGGAACTGACGGGTGTAGTTCTTGATCGTGTCCCAGATCTGGCGAGCGACGGGAGGAGTGCCCTGGGCGGACACGAGAGAGTCGATGCGAACCGCAAGCTGGCCGAACGAGGTCTGAACGTGGCTGTTCTGGGCGTAGCGACCACGGAGGAAGACGCTGTAGAGACCGAGGAGGATCCAGGAGCGGCGCTGGAAGAGAATGGCAGACAGAACGATGCGGAACCAGAGCAGAATCTCGAGGCCCGAGACGACGGACATGGACGAGTCGTAGTACTCCTTGACAAAGGCCCCAATTCGGTCAGCGAGCGGGCTGGAAGTCTTGCGAGGCGAGGCGGCGCCTTCAGCAGCGGGGGGCGCGGGGCTGATGACGGGCAGCAGGTTGGCACGGACGTAGGTGGCAGCGTTGAAGGTGGAATAGACGCAATAGGGGATGAGCGCAAGAGGGTATTGAGGGGCAATCAGCCAGACGAGAGCCATCACTGAAAACGTTAGCTGTCGAGGCACGATGTATAAGACTCCTGCAGCGCGGATACGCACAGAGGTATTGGATGTTCTCATCAGCGAGGAGGCCGACGATGCCGCCAGACATCTGGGTGCCAGTCTTGGCACGAGCCTTTTGGGTCTTGTAGACGACAATGCCGTAGGTCAGGGCCGCGGCGACGAAGGAGGTGCGGTAGCAGAAGACGGCCATGCCACCATAGTAGTTCATGCGCACCCATGAGAAGCTGTAGCGGAGGGTGGTGACGATAAGGGTGAGGTGGCTGGAACTTGGTTAGCGGTGTGGACCAGGCGACGCATTTGCATCACTATTGTCAAGAATCAAGGTGTCTGTTCCATGGACAGGATGCGGCAGATTGAACGGAAAGGCGAAAAGATTAGACGTACCCAGCGAACCAAGCAACTGTGATGACGAATTAGCACGTGGCTGGGAGCGGTAGGCATCAGCTTGGGACGGTGGTGCTTACACTGGAGGGTTTGCGCGAGCGCGAGCAGGCGCTCCTGGAGAGGAGCATCGGCACCGGGAGCAGGCATCTTGAGGGTCTGTACCTGGTGCAGGTCGAGGAGCAAAACGGTCGACGGCGTCGAGTCGAAGACGGAAGTGGCGGCGGTGGGCGAAGCTTAGCTTGTGCTATCTATCTTCGGCCTCGGCGTCACTCGGTGACAGGAACAAGTCGAGAAGGGGGGGGGGGGAGATGCGGAAAAAAAAATCAACGCAAGCGTAATGCGATGCTAGTGAAAGTGCTTGTCGGGGCTTCGTGCGGCAGAGCTCACTGGAAGATCGTGTGACGGCGAATGGAGGATGGAAAAGGAAGAGGAAGAGAGAGGCCAGAGTGGTGACGACTGAGCGGAGAAAGCTTGGACTTTGGGGCGCCCCGGCCAAGCCAAGCTTCGGGTTTCCAAGCGCCAGGCAAGCAAGGTTTTTCCCACCGGGCTGCTTCCAACGAAGGTGCCCTAGTACAAGTTGGCTCCAGCGCCCGCCGCGGCTTCTTCCAGTGGACCCGTGGGCCCGTAGGAGCCGTTTTTAGCTGAGACTCTCACTTCTGTAGTAGCACGAGTAGGTACTTACCTGACTACTAGGTAGGTAGTGGTAGGTCGGTCTGCAAACTGTGACGAGCTGAATGGTGGGGCGTCCAACCTTTGCTGCTGCAGACAGCCTGGCACCACTCACCTACCCTGTAGCGATCGACTTATCCAACGTTCAGTGGCCGCGGCCAAAAAGACTCTTGTAGCATGCGACTCGGCATCATTCCCTCTCTGCTCGATTAGAACATGCAATCTCAGCTCTGGCCGACCATCGTGGCCGCATCGTGCTGGCCTGGGCTACTCCTAAAGCGGAAACGGATACGTTGCACATGGCATGATGCATGTCGGCTTCCAGCTCGAGACGATAAAGTCGTTGCTTCTCGAAGCTCTCCGAGCTCAAATTACGCTCCTCATGGCAGGTACACCGGATCGCGAAGCTTTCGAGGCAGGGTATGTAGACATCGCGAGCGATTCTCTTCAGCATGGATTAGATGACAGGCCAGAACCTCAAAATGGTTCAGAGCCACTAAATATGGTAAAATTTGGTAGCGAAAATCTAATTGTAAAGATGCTATTCAAACGTGTAGTATGTACTTGGCTAATTCAAGTAATGAGCTAGGACTTGGCTCACGCGCGTGAGTCGCCGACTTCAACACTGGCGGAATCTATGATGCAGCGCCTGGCCGCCGATACTGCTTTGCGCTTTACATTCGGGCCAGTTGAAAAGAGTAAAAAGAAGAGAAGTAAGTCAAACGATGCGGCAATAAGTGTACCGTTATATTAGGTCGTTTGTCGACAGATGCTCCGCCGCCGTCCCGCCGCCATTTGCTGCTCCAGCCGCCGTCACCGCGGGTCAAGAGGCGGCTCAAGTTGTTCTGAGATGATGCAAAGCGAATGATATCTGGTCTTGCGAGTGACGGCTCGTTGGCCGGCGCATTGAAGATACTCGGTTGGGAGGATACCTCGCAGCGCCAAACTTCACCCCATCCTACGAGAGAGAAACTCGTCACGAACGAGTTGTAAACCACAGGGACTATCGAACACTACAACGACAAGCTGTTTATATGGCCAATTTAGATACGGCTAGGGCCGTGCCCGACCGAGAATTACGGCATGAGCCTGGTATAAATGACAGTTGATACTTTCATCCGACCAGCCAGCGCATGGAAAGCTGACCCTAAAGCTGCAACTATGAATGGCCAAATACCACAATATATTTAAAATATTATATTCACGTATATGTTTCAAACCATCTTTAAGCCGGGACTATCTATTCTAAGAACATTCGCGCCGCCGTCGCCACACCCATCGAGCCCCCGCGTTACCAGGAGAAGCACTCGACAATGACCTGTACCTTCATCTTCGACTCGCCATAGCCTCCGTCCCTTGCAATCTGCGAAACGAAGCATCGGACCTCATCGGACATTGGTGCCGGGCCGCACACCACGACAATGGTGCCGCCGCTTTGACGGCAGAGAAGCCGGTGAAGCACAAACGACACGTTTGGTCGAGCACCAATGCAGAGCTTGACGTCGACGTCGCCCCAACGCCTTTCTGCGGCCTCCGTGTCGTGAGACGTGAGAATCATGTCCTCGACCGCCCGCACGAGCGGCATGCTGCGCACTGCCCAAACGAGCTTCTTCGTGTAAAACTGCCCTCGGCTTGGCTCGAACTTGTCGAGAAACGGGAGCGCACCGGTAATGCCCACCCCGGCCGCGACGCATATAATGTTGGGAAACTCCTCGGTTGGCCGCACGTGGTTGTCTTGCAGCCGGGTCAGCTGCTCGTTGTAAGGGCCCTCGATGAGCACGGGGGTTCGTCGAACGGTCGTCCCCGGGTCTTTGAGGCGCGCCGTGATGCCCTTTTCCCTCCTCACCAGCAGGGTCAGGCCCGTACCTGCCTTCCAGCCCTTGTTGTTCTCTTCGCAGGGAGATGAGGACGTCGCTGTGCACGACGAACCCGACTCTTCTCTGTGCTCCGCGACATCGGGCTCCTGCGGCTTCTCGAAAAAGTTAAAGTCTTTTCGAAGCCCCGTCGTCTCCGCCGGTACATGGCCTCCGTCCTGCCAGCTGGTGATGCTGCCGACGGAGAAAGGATGGCTTTCCCAGAGCTTCCATTTGCTGATGGCCAGGAAATGCACGTAAATGTGACCACGAGTACGGACTCCCGGTATATCGACCCTGTAATAGTCCTCATCAATGGTTGTGATGTACGCTGTTTTGACACCTCTGCTCAGATACCGACACAATCGCGCTATCCTGTCAAAAGTCCAAATACCGGTGGCAATATAGAGCCATATCTCATGACCACGCTTTGTGCCAAATCGAGTGACACTGTGAACAAAGGAGCCGACGAGAACAAGTATGGTAAAAAGGATGTGGACAACCACAAACGTCTCATACAGCCGTTTTCTGAAGGACTGCACGGCGGTAGCGACGAGGATCAAAAATGACACCGTGGCAATGCAGCCGCCTATCCAGTAGGGCTTCTTGAGTAAACTCATCAAATCCTCGTTGGATAGCTCTGTACCTTCGATATACATAAACATGACGGCGTGCGTAACTGCCTCGGCCATGCAGATGAATGCAACATAACGATGAATAAACAAGAATGTCGTCCTAGACCAGTTGGTAACCCACAGGAGCATATTGTTGCGTCCAGCGAACAAGATTAATAGCGGAAGATTGGCAAAGCTCAGCACTCCCAGTCGGTTTGCTACGGAGTGCAGCCGATTGATCTCGTTCAACTTGTATGACGGGTCGCAGGTGTCACCTTGGCTGCAGTGATACCCAAGACCCGCCAGAAGCATATTGATCGCCCATATGTAGAGAATGAAAAGCCCCTGGCCACGGGTTGGCATCATGAAGACACCGCCGACTGCCTGGGAGTGTTGAGATCCGATTAATGGCGGATCGATGACATATCCGCGGAACTTTGAGACGAATGTCGGCGGCCAGGGCAGGAAACGGATCGATGACAATACAATCGGGATAATGGCGCATGTGACGAATATTATGAGACCAAACTTTTGGTGGTTGCCCTCGACAGTCCGGTACGTCACGAGCCAATCGCGCTGGTAGCTCCAGCTACTCTCGGGGACGTATCCAAAGTAGTCGAGCGTGCTAGCATCGCTGATAGAGGTGTTTGGCGCTTCCTTGATGCCGTCTATGACGTGTTGGTAGCTGGGTACGGAGACGTCAGCATCTGCTTGCACATTGTCTCGCCAAAAGTTGACGATCCGGGGGAGCGCTATGCCAGCTGTAGTGTCATTGAGGCAATACTGCTGGAGACAGTAGGCCAGTGTTTCAAGGTACGGGGTGCTCCTCGCCTTGCACTCCGGTGAGGGCGTCTTTGAGATGTACCGGGCCTTGATAGACAATTAGTATGATTTTATAGAGAGCAAAGCGCGCCTCGGAAGGCTTCATGCTTACTTTTGCATCTGAGCAGGCAAGCGGCAGCAAGAGTGAGTTCTTGCATGCGTAGCCGCACAGCGGCTCGTAAAAGTCGAGACCAAGGCCAATTAACCCTCCCTTGGAAGTGACGAGCACTAAATGGCTAAAGAAACACACCAGACTGAGAAAAAAGTGATTGGTGGCCCTCATCGCGACCAATTTTGTCCGTTGCAGGCGGCGTTGCGATGGTCAGTTTACAACAGAACGAGTCAGAGAAAGTACCTCGCGGCAATTGACGTTTATAAAACCTTGAGTCAAATCTATCTAGCCGTCATTAAATGTACTTCTTTCCTCCTCCATCTGGCATTACCCTTTGTTATACGACGTTGCTGGACAGAGTGTGGCGACAGGGGGGGGGGGGGGACTAGAGAGAAAGTCAAAAACCATTTCTGCATTCCGCAAGCTGCGAGTGCCTCCTATCCGGCCAAGCAATATCCAGCGATTCCGAAGACGTTTTGGCGGGGGCGCAGTGATTTGATCCGCCATTTGCCTCATTTCTCTAACAAAGCACGATTGCATCCGGCCGAACTGTCAATCAGCAAGTGCCTTTCATTAGCGTCCTGTCTGCGGCGACAGCTGTGCCGCGGTAAGCGAGCATGGCCATGCAGTCCACTCACATAATCTGGGCACGACGGGAGCATTGGAAACAAGTCTTGAATGCACAGCGTTTTGATGGCTGCGCGTACGCAGGCAGCTAGGACTACCGGCGCGATCGCGCTGCATCGCTGGAATGGTGGCATGTCGATCGTGGGGAGACTGGACTAGCAGCGACTGGTAGAATCCGGAAGATGACTGCAAACTCTCAATCTACACAGAGTCGCGGAGCCATTACATGAGCAGATCGACATCTTATGGTTGTATGCCGAAAGCAGCTGTAGGTGTGGTGTAGCAGCTGAGGCACCAAGTCAGGGCCGGCGCAGACAAGAGCGCGCTCATTGTTGCTGGTGTCAGACACATTACAGGTTAAGCTCGTACCGCCAGTATGGTTCTCTTTCACCTTTTTTAACATTTTTTTCTCCTTCTCCTGGGGAGGGTTGTTCCTTTCACATCTACAGAGTACTTTGCTCTGCGACAACAAGCTTTACCTTGGCTTTTGGGTCATCACTAGCCACCACTAACCAGCAACTAATACTGGCCACCACTGCCGCTCTAGTTGCACAAGGTAGGCAGCAACTGAGTAGGGCATTGCCAGCACACCGTTTAGAGTGCAATGTCGCTCTAATACAGGCGCTCCAACGCTGCTCCTGGTTAAGAAACCCCACTCAACAATGCACTTGCGCAGAGTCGCCGCTGGACCGTTGGATGATACTTTGTAAAGTGGAATGGGCCAGTAAGAGACCAAACTGCCGCAACAGGCGGCTAACACTGAAAAGTCGGGCGATCCTACCACTGGAATGCAGTGGCGTTATGCTTCGACCACAGCACAGCACCGGGTGGACCAGTGTCGCAATGACGTTGACCGCAGGTGGGCTTGGTGCTTGTCCACTTGATCCGATTCAGGCCGCCGATCTGTACAAGGAATTGCGTCGATTTGAAATACGCACCCCGATTTCGTGCACATGGCCGTTTGCGAGAGCTTTTCTTGGCTCAACTGATTGTTGTGTGAAGCAATCACTTTATCCCAATCGCACTCGACTAACTCCTCTGCACGGGTGTGTCTTGCTTGGCCCGATACCGCTAGTTGTAGTCTCTTCGAAGCTAAAACTGCTCTAACGCTTTCCTCCCTATTAGCAGACATGTTATGAAACCTTTTGCGTCACTTACAAGGTAGGGCCCCGGAGCATAGGCGTAAAGGGAAACCTGGACTAGCTGTGGGAGCTACATTAATGAGAGACAAGGTTTCAGTGCAGTCGCCCATGTGTGGCACGCACTTGTCTGGGCAAGCTAATGATTTTATTTAATAAATATACGAATGCTGCCTAGGAGCGGGGAGCTATCTTTGTGCTCCAGGTATCACGAAAAAAAATGAAGATTTCCAGCCATCACCATTTCTTCATTTCTTTTCTCCAGACGTGCGCCGTGCTTCGTCTCGTGGACGCATCTTCAGCCGTCGGCCGCGCCCAAGGGCAAGGCAGCAGCGCTGACCTGCCCGCCTGTGCAGTAAGTCTGCGCTTTGATCAGTACTGCGAAGCAAGCAAGATGTGCGACCGAGTTGTGCGGCCAGGCAGGGCACGGAGGTGGCTGGCAGCTTGATTGCAGGATTCTAACTTGTTCTTGCTTTAGTTGAACTGCATCCCGGCGCCAATCGCCGAACGCCAATGCGGCAGCAATACATCATGCTGGTGCGAGCTAGATGATGCGATGGGCAGAGCGCAGAAATGCCTCTCACGCCACTGCTCTGTGCCAGTCATAATAAGTACTTTGCATCGCGAACTCCAGCGTATCGAGCCAAGTCGTAGCTAACCAGAAAACTCACACGCACAGCTAGTCGGAAGCCTGCTAGCGTAAACTGCCACCCGGCAAAGCGCGACAAGGCACCCGAGTACTTGGCCGTCAACACGACGCTTGGCATCATAACCACCGTCGTCGTGCTACTACGGCTACTCTTCAAGCGCTTCATCGGTGCCGCGCGCAAAAACAGCCCAGATGACTGGGCTGTTCTCGTGGCGTTTGCCGTTGGTCTGCCGTGCGCCTTTCTCAATCAGTTCGGCCTGGTACCCAATGGGCTTGGAAAGGATGCATGGACGCTTGATCTCGAGACAGTCTCCAGGTTTGCCATGTACTTTTATGTCTTGGAGGTGTTGTATACCGCAGCGGTGGCGTTGATCAAGATGACGTTTCTCGTCTTTTACTTTAGCATCTTCACCAGCACAAGCTCGAGGCGCTGGACCCGGCCGCTCCTGTGGCTCGCCGTGGTCTTTGACGTGCTTCTCGGCATCATAAGCGTATGCGTCGCGGCCGTGCAGTGCATCCCTGTTTCACACTACTGGAACAGATACAAGGACGAGTCGGCAGATGGTCACTGCATTCCCATTGAGCCTCTCGCGTGGGCCAACGGCGTGCTTAGCGTGGCGCTCGATCTTTTGATCATCCTGATCCCCCTCGCCGAAGTCGTCAAAATGCAAATGCACTGGAAAAAGAAGACTGGTGTCATTCTAATGTTTCTTCTCGGAACCGTGTAAGGATTGCCCATTCTGTTCTTGTCCCGCTCCTTGGCTGACTCGCTAGTGTAACTGTCATATCAACCTTGCGTCTGCTCTCAGTGTCTGGGTTCGCTAGCCTTGTCAACATTACCTGGGACTTTTACGGTGTCGCCCTTTGGTCGACGGTGGAAATCAACACCGGCATTGTCTGCACCTGCTTGCCCACAATGCGTCTCATTTTGGTCCGCATCTCACCCAAGGTGTTTGGCTCCTACGGGTCACGGTCTGGCTCAAGGCTGCCTTCATCGTCTGCGGGCTCAAAATTCTCGCGCAAGACATCTTCGGGCAATTCGACAGTCCTATATCCTAATTTAGAGAACGAGGATGTTTCGGAAATCCCGTAGCCTTATGAGAATGATTCAAGATAGAATTTCGAAGAAGCCCTGGGGCATCTAGCAGACACCTGTTTAAAAAGCTCTCTTTGTCTATCAATTTTCCGCATTCCTCGTGAGACTCGCGAATTATTGGGAAGGCGGCTTATCATGTTTCTGTTGGCTTGCTTGGGAGAAAGTTAAACTACTGCCTGGTATCCCTCGTGCCGCGTAGCTGTGCATTTAGGCAGCCCAGCTTTGGTGCTAACACCAAATTCGTGCCGAAGTGTCGCGCGAAGAGCTATTTATTATACACTCAATGTATTTGTGCGTTGAAATTAATTCATCTCACAAAGTATTCCGAAGCTTCCGATTTCATTCTGTAGTTTATATGGATACATTTAGCAAGTTCCTGAGGCCAGTCTTGGTTTTCATATTTGTACCATCTTATAACGGAAGTTTTCAAGCAGATTTTACACTGCGCACTTTGGTGGTATAAACATGATGTTTAGAATTTAGACCTTATTCTGTACATTCAGTCTGGAGACGTGACACCGTCCTATATTATCAACATCCGTGTTCAACAAAGGACTCGAAGGTGTTACAGCAGTGTGGCAAGCAGCATGCCAACCAATGCAGTCGAAACACTAGCCAGCAACTTCGAACTTGCAGCTGTGACAGGCCCCGAAGGACTTGCTGTAGCGCTGCCACTGCCACCATTCCCATTACCACCAGCGTTGCCACCAGCATTACCACCAGCATTGCCACCAGCATTGCCACCAGCATTGCCACCAGCATTACCACCAGCATTACCACCAGCATTGCCGTTACCACCGGCATTGCCACCTGCATTACCACCTGCATTACCACCGGCATTACCGGCACCAGAGCCACTTCCAGCGTTTCCACCGGCGGCACTTCCACCATTGGCACCACTTCCGCTGCTTGCACCGTTTCCTGCATTACCACCAGCTCCGGTATTGCCATTGTTTTGGTCACCAGCACCACCGGTGTTTCCACCAACACCATTGTCAACACAGACAGCACAGATGGATTTGATACCAGCCATGATGGTCTGCTGATCAAGCTTGTCCTTTGCCAGACAGTCGACGATCAACTTAGACACTTCGGCCTCTTTTTGGCAAAGAGCTGTAAACTCCTTGGTTCCGTACCGCGAAAGATCGCTGCTGAAACCGACCGAAGACAACGAAGAATCGACACACGATTTCGCAGCGCTCGGGACGGCAGACGTGACAATGGCTGTGCAGTCACTTGGCTTCAGTCCTGGATTGTTGGTAGAGGGAGAAGAGCCCGGCGGTCCGTTTGAGGAACCCGGGGGAGACCCAGGCGATCCGGACGGGGAGCCTGGTGGAGAAGCAGGTGGCCCGTTGGGGGAACCTGGCGGCGGCACAGGAGGTGTTCCGGTCGAGGAGCAAGCCACACAAATCGACTGGACTCCATTGGTAGCTGCCTGTTGAAGGTTCCCGAGATTGTTGCTAGCCAAGCAGTCGATGATTGACTGCGTAACCTGTGCCTTCTTTTCGCAGAAGGTAGTAAACTGTGCGCTTCCGGATTGTGAGAAGTCATCTTTCTTGAGTCCGATTGTGGAAAGCGAGGATTCAACACAAGCCTTTGCGGCGCTCGGGAAAGCAGAATCGATAATCTTGGCACAGTCACTTGGCTCTGGATTGTTGGAAGAAGGTGGAGGACCCGGCGGTTCAATCGGGGAACCTGGGGGAGGGTTAGGAGGCCCACCCGGGGGACCAGGCGGAGGGTTGG
>JAPFRW010000568.1:0-12742 GCA_030778065.1 Akanthomyces uredinophilus
CTATAACTTAGTAAATAAGCTATTACTATATTCGAATTATTAGAATTATGATGAGCCTCGCATTTGTCCTCTAGCCCCGAATTACATCCTGTCTTAAAGGGATCTATTACGCTCGATTTGAGGTTTTGAAAAAGAGGTCCGGATAGCTATCGCCAAGCTATTCGCCCTTCTATCTATCACCACTCCCCCTCTAGAGCCGCACCAGCACAACAGTAGCCGCTAGCTTCCGGCGCTAGCTCTAGTCCACTGTAGCCGGCCACCTCAGGAGAAGACGCGTACCGCGCTATGTCTGTCGGTATGAGGGCGGCAGAGTCTTTTTACAAAAGATATATCAAAGGCCCGGACCTGAGCTAATATTTATAAGCACCCGTTTCGTTTTGTCCTATGACCCTAGTATACGGCCATAGGATAGCGTGTCAAAGTTAACTACTAGTGTCTAAAATCGTTGGTCAGCATGTCACAACTGAGTTTCACTCTTAGAGAAGGCGTCTTCGAGTCCGCTCATATCAAAAATTTGGGCAGAACCACAGAATCACTACCCAGTATACTCTGCTCGCGTACGTTGCCCACAACAAGGACACAGCACTCGATTCCCCTCTAACAACAGCCTAGAGCTTTCGAAAGGTGCCATTATCAGCAATTTTTTTCCATTCCAAGTGCGCTTCCTCAGATAAAGTTTCTTGTTCTCCTGCCGTACCATCGACCGTCCTGCCCATCCAGTCGCCCAAACTGCGCACGCTAAGATCGCCCTGGTAGCGACTCCATTTTTTATCTTTAAGGTCGACGGCGAGAATGTCGACGGGCGGCTGCGCGTATTTAATGGTGCCGGCAAAATTGCGGAGGCCGGTGCCGTGGTAAGCCGTGGACAGGGCTAGATACGGGTAGATGCCGTCTTTGGTAGAGCTAGCTGCGGTTTGGGCCATGGATGTAGCGACGGTGGCGGCTTGGGCAGGCTGGGGAGGGTAGGTGTTGACGACCCAGAACTTGTCGGGTGTGCCCTGCGGGAAAGACATGGTGAAGTTGCTTTGGTCCAGCTTGATTTTTTGAGTTAAGAGAGAGAGAGCAAAGGTCTTAGATAAAGGACAGGACGGCTGCTGGAGATGAGACTAAATTGAGGGTTTTATCTTTGAACACTTGCCTCGCGTAGCGTAGCGTGGGGAGGGGAAGGGTAGGACTGAAGAAAGTCGAACGTCATATACCCGATTTTCTCATGATTTTCATACTTAAAGAAAGATATAATTACGTCAAAAGAGATGCATGTACCCTGTCAAAAAGCCGCTTATGCAGAGCAATGTCACTGGCTTGAACCTCCTCCCACAAGGTGACTACAGGTGGAGCAGCGAGAAGGGGACAACATAGGTCGAGCGGAGTAGCTCGCCAGACTGCAGCCTGTATATATGCAGCTCTACCAAGGTGTAGTAATTTGCGCCTTTCTTTGTCACACAAATTAAAATGGCTCGTGCATTTATGCTTCGATGCTGAAAAACATTGGCTAATGGCCCTTGACAATTTCAGGCACCTGCTTACAAACTGCCTCTACGCGGCTAACCTTACCGTCACGCTCGTACTAAAGATGCAATGCAACCAGCGGGCAATGCTCCTTTCAAGGAACAGCGATTTTGCCAATTCTTTGCGGTATGAATGTTAGCTGAAAACGTATGACCGACTCAGCTGTGCATACTAGCCGAGCGAGCATAGGATCTAGATTAAATAGATGTTCTGGACAACAGACATCTGTGACAAGTAAAACGGCGCTTCAACAATCAATGCAAAAAACACGAGAGAAGACAGAAAGCGAGACAATCTAGGGCTAGAAAGACTGTTTAGCATGGAGGTAAAGAAAATTGAAGCCTTGATTGGTATTTTTTTTTTCTTTTCAACTTGTCAGTTACTGCTCATCTACTTCGCGACAGAGTTGAAATGCTAAATGGACGTCAGTCGTACATAGTGGACCCTTGCAACTCGGTGCTGTGGAAGGTTCACGTCGGGCACCCATTTGAGAGCTAACCTAGGTAGCCTTAGCCGAGTAACGTTACGTGATGGGCGCCATTCACTTGTCGAATCAAGACCTAATATTTGTGCTTCAACATGCGTCTCGCTCACTCAAGCAATTGTTATTTATATTGTTCTATTCCTATTCCCTACTCATGTTAGCAATCAGCTTGTCCCATCCCTCCTGACCAGACGTCAGCGTTCGATTTCGCCCTATGATCAGTTGCCCGTCGTCTTCCTCCTCTGCGTGCTCGGCAGCAGCTGGTACAGCGACTCGAAGCTCTTGTGGTCCGTCGGCCACTCATTCATCCACACATTCGGACTAAGCATGGGCGTGCCGACCACATTCGGCTTCGACTCCAGCGGCTTGACGCCACCACCATGGTACATAAAGTCGATCCTGTCGGGCGGCTCCTGCGAGGGCAGATGCACAGGCGACCAGGTATCGCCTGGGTACTGGACGGGATCGGGATAGAGCTCGCGGAACGTGTCCTTGAGGCCGGCCTCGAGAGGGTACTTGGAGGTCGGCCACTCGTAGTAGCCGACGCCACAGTGCGCATCCTTGTTCGCCTCGGTCCAGTCCAGCTGCGAGGGCGCGTTGAAGTCACCCGTCAGGAAAACGGGCACCTTGTCGGCGTTGGGCAGCAACTTGGCAATGGCGGCGGAAATGTCCATGATCTGCCCCGTGCGGCCCGACTCGGCCTCGCGCGCCGTGACCTGCTCCGCCGTCATGTTGCTGAAGCAAAAGTCGTAGGGCCCGTACGGGTCGTATCCGAGATGTGCCGTGTAAAAGATAATCTCACTGTCCTCGCCGTCGAGCTGAATGCGCACGGCGTCGGCCGCATCGTTGGCATCGAGGTTCTCGACAATCGGGTAGCGCGACAAGATAGCTCTGTCGCCTTTGTCGTGGTGGTAGTATCCCATGGCCTTGGCCAGACGGGTTCCTGCGTCGCCGGGTCTGATTGTCTCCTGGAGCCCAATAACGTCCGAGTTGGTGCTCGTCAGATAGCTGACCTGCTTGTAGTGGCTCTGGTAAACGTATTTACCGCCAATCCAGATGTTCATCGTCGTCACTTTGAGCTTGTCGACCATCGGCGCGTCCACGGCCACCACGGGAATCGTGACGTGTAGCGTAGTTTTTGAGCCATTCTCGGCTGTAGCTCCAACAACAACGGTCGTGGTGCCGGCGTCTCCTTTCGCTGGCGTGCCCGAAATGAGGCCGTCGCTGCTGACCTTGACCCAGCCGGACTTGGACGAGTCGGAAACGAGGTTGAAGCGCGGAGCCTGCAGCCGCGCCTTGACCAGACCTCCCACGCGTGCTGAGAATGACTCCTTCTCTCTCGCATTCTGCGTGGTAGAGTTGCTCACGATAAACTCAATCGGGCCCGTCTCGCCACGGTTCACCACCCGGACGGGGCCGACGAGCTTGTCGTAGCCATCCTTGGCCAGGAAGTAGGCCGTGTACTCGCCGGGCTCGGCGTAGGCAACCTGGATCTGAGCGGTCCCGCTTCTGTCGGGAGCGTAGGTCCAGTAGAGGTACTGGGTGCGCTGGTCGGCGCGGGCCGGGTCGTAGCCCTTGGGGTAGACGGCAACCCAGTTCTTCTTATCGACGGCCGTGGTGCTGTAGTCAAAGGTGAAGACGGGCTTGCTCGCGTCATACTGGAGGGTGCTGGCAGAGGCAGAGGCACTCCCGGCGCTGACCTGCCAGGTCAGTAGCGCAGGTACCAGCGCGGCGACGAGCGTCCGAAACTGCATCGTCGAGGTGTGGACGTTGATGGGATCTAGACAGAAAGGCTTGCGAATGCAATGTCAACGGCGCTCGGCGGGGGTATTTATGCCTTTCGATGCCCCTCTTTGCTGTCAGTGATTCCCGCTAATATATAAAGCTCTCGTAATTGATAGTTTAGATTATTCTATCACGGCATGGTCCTCCGCTGCCGACGAGCTGAGGCCTCATCGAGGAGACGGGCTTGGACCCAATGGGGAAGGTTCTCAGTCGTACTTGCCGGAAGACTAGGTTCATCATCCAATAGCTTCGGGTGCTAATTCAACGTGCCTTAATTAAGGTAGTATTGTGGGTTTAACTCAGTCTATCTCCGCAATGTCCTCACTGTTGGCATTAATAGCACTGTCGGTTTCCATTACGTCTAGGTGCGCTTCTAGCGTGACGCCTGCGGCCAAAGCTTCATGACTCGGCATGAAGGCTGAGTACGTCTAGTTCTAGCTTTTGTCATGTCGGTGTCTATTAAGGCACTGATTCTAGTTTGTTGCATGGGAGCAATCATTGAGCGCTCGGTACTGAAATCTTCGAGCAAAGTTAGCCGTGTGCCCTTCCAGTCTTATGCATGGGTGGTGACAGCCTGCCCCCTCCACTACGTAGGTAGGGCTCATGATTGCGGATCCGAACCGCCCCAGAACGGCGTGCAGATCGCCGGAAGACTGAGCGAATTTCGGTAGCGAAAGAGTGACATTTGGTTCGTCGTGTACCTTGGCAGCAGTCAGTGTCCAATTAGCGGTCAGTGACCGGTTCCGCGGACGTCCGGGCTCGTCCAGGAAGTAACATGCCAAAGGAGCAAAGCTACGAACCTGTCACTTCCGTGCATCTCGAACCGATGTGCAGGCTGATGAGAGGAAGCTGTCACGCGAGCAGCCTGCGAGTTGCCGTGATGCTAGGAGGCGCTAGTTGGGCAATGTAACAATTTACAGTTGTCTACTCCAAGACGGGCAGGTTGCACCACATTAGTAGAAGCCATGTCTGCTGTGGAAATTTGCGATTCGCCTTGTGGTGTGAGATAAGCGACATGGCCATGTGGACAACGATTCGAGTGTCGCAAGGCAAAATATCTGCGGGGAGACGCATCGTCGTGATCTACATGACCCTCGGTATTGGCTTTGAGTGCCGACCCGGGAACCGCTGTAAACCAGTGGCACTATGCCGCAAGAGGGGAATGCGCGTGGTCGTGGAGGGGTGCTAATTCGCCAGCTCGTATAGATATATATGCCTGCCTATGACTGGGTCAGTCTGCCAAGATTCAACTGCGTCAGTTCTGCTGTATGTGCGTTGATTATCACGGCAACGACCTTGTGTCTTGTCCAAGTTTTTTTTCTTCTTTTTCTCTCGCGGGGCACGCGCCGCTTTCCGGACGGAGCGCTCAGCCGCGTCCGATCACCAGTTTTTTGGCCTGCGCTGCTGCGGACTGATGGAGCTACGGGTAGCGCTCTGAACCGCAAAAGAGTTGAACAGAAAAATTCATCGTGACAATGGGACGCATTTTTAAATGCGTATGGACTGCCGTGCAGAATAGTCGTCACTGCTCGCTCCGCGTCTTTAGTGTACCACTTTTCGTGCCCCCAAAATCGGGCATCATCTCGATAGCACCCCTACCCTATACAAAGCGACGATGACTTTACACGGGGCTTGTTGTGCGAAATAATAGGGGCTAACCAGGAAATTAGTTGACAGGGCCATTGTTATTTTTAGCCGACAGCGGACTGGCCAAAAGGCACGACAACGCACCACTGTGGGCAGATGGTGATATTGCCCGGGGCCTGCGCTATTGGATCGATTTCAATGCATGGACGAGCAGCAGCGAAAATTCCAACCCGGTGGTAGACAATTAACAGTAAACTTGCAGGCTCCAGAGTTTCGCGAGCATACGTCAGGGGCAAATTAACCGATACGAACTCACAGGGGATACAACCCACACGAGCGGTACGAGAAGGAGACAAAAAAAAGGGAAAGGAAGGGAGCGTGTCGAGTCTTATGAACACGCAAATGGGCATCAATTGTCGCGATTAGTTGTTTGGCTCATTTCAAAACAGACCACCAGGAGAGATCGCGCCTACAAATTCAGGCACAAATCAGGGACAGCATTCTAAGTACCTTTGGAACATGCAAGGACAATCAGGTACGAGATCCAACCGTGGCACGCCAGCCCCTGGACATCCTTGGTTTTTCGCGGGTGATGTAGCGGGCGCCAAACCTAGGTCGGAATGGTGCGAGAGGCTGTGTAGCCTGTCTCAGACACGCCAGCTCCTTGTTCTTTTTTTTTGGCGCTATTTTGGTGGTTTTGGTATGGCGACTTGGGTCAGAAGCAGCCGCCTCCTGTCAGGGGAAGATGTAAATCACGTGAAGCGCGTCCGGGCGTCTCGTACTGCTTCACATCCATTCCACAGCTTCGTTTGCCCTCATTCAATCCCTCTTTGTTCCTCTGACTAGACTTCCTTCGTGTTTTCCTTCAATTTTCTTCCTTTTCTCTGCACCGTCTCACTACGCCGCTCGTTTTCTTCAACGCGGCCTGTCACTCGTTCGACCAACCAGACCAAGTTTCACCTTCACACTCCCTTTTTTTTCTTTCTCTCTTTTGATACGCGATCCATCTACAAATAGCCGTTCGCCATGCATCTGACCTCCACCCTCCTCGCTGGCGCCCTCGCCGTCGCCTCGACCGCCGCCGACAGCAACTACCTCGGCTTCAACTCGGGCGCCACGCTCGCCGATCGCTCCGCCAAGTTCAAAAAGGACTTCGAGGCCGAGTTCAAGACGGCCCAAGCCCTCAACGGCGCCCCCGGCAAGTTCAACGCCGTGCGCCTCTACACCAACATCCAGGCCTACTCCACCGACGACCCCATCGAGGCCTTTGATGCCGCCATCGATACCGAGACGTACATGCTTCTCGGACTCTGGGCCTCGGGCACCGACAACATCGACAAGGAGCTGAGCGCGCTCAAGAAGGCCCTGGACAAGTACGGCTCCAAGTTCACCGACCTCGTCATTGGCGTCTCCATTGGCTCCGAGGATCTCTACCGCAACTCCCAGACCGGTACCAAGAACAAGGCTGGCGTCGGCGCCGACCCCGACGTCATCCTCTCCTTCATCAAGGACTACAAGAAAGCCTTTGACGGCGGCGCACTTGCCAAGGTCCCCATCGGCCACGTCGACACCTGGGATGCCTGGACCAACAGCACCAACAAGGCTGTCATTGACGCCGTTGACTGGATCGGCGTCGACGAGTACCCCTACTACGAGAGCGGCAAGGGCAACAGCATCGAGAACGCCGGCAAGCTCTTCGACAAGGCCTACGACGCGACCCGCGCCGTCGCCAACGGAAAGCCTGTCTGGGTCACCGAGACTGGCTGGCCCGTCACCGGCGAGAAGTGGGATGAGGCTGAGCCCTCGATCGAGAACGCCAAGTACTACTGGGACGAGATTGGCTGCCGCCAGCTCTTTGGCAAGACCCCTACCTTCTGGTACAACCTTCGCGACTCCAACCCCGACAACAGCATGAAGTTTGCCATCACCAAGGACCTGAGCACCACTCCCCAGTTCAATCTGACCTGCCCCACCACCTTTGACACGGACAGCAGCGACTCGTCCTCTTCATCTAGCTCCAGCGCCAGTGCCAGCTCTGGCTCTAGCACTGCCACCTCTGGCTCGTCCGGCTCGTCCACCTCGGCCTCTGTTCCCACCAGCACCAGCTCCTCCGGTTCCGGTTCTTCCGGCTCTGGCTCGTCTGGCTCGTCTGGCTCTGGCTCGTCTACCGCCACTTCTGGTTCCGGTTCTGGCTCTTCTGGCGCTGGCGCCAGCGGAGCCGCCAGCGGCTCTGCTCAGCCGACCAGCGTCAACAAGGACTCTGGCGCCGGCAAGATGGCTGCCTCCAGCTCCGTCGCTGGCGTCCTTGCCCTCGTCGGTGCTTTCTTCCTGCTGTAAGCACATCAAGTTGCCATGAATTTGTTGTGCATCAGCTGGCTAGTCGGTGCTGCCGACTTCATTTTTGTGTGTCCTTGTTTGCATGCTGGTCTCAATGGGCACGGATAGACATTTGTACTTTAATTTCATAGACGCATCAAGTTTTGAGATTCAGTTTTGCACCTAATAAGTTCATTATTTTCTGTTTAACATATCGGTGACTGTCCAATAGCTACACCATCCACAGTTTGTCCGCTGTTCGATGCTTTGTCCGCTCTCGATCATTAATTGTGAACTGCTCAGCTGTGCCCCTCTCTGACCTGGTGCGACCTCGATTATATCCATTTTCAAGAATTTGTGATGACCACTTGCCGGCGCGGGTGTGTGTGTACCTGCACGCGCAGCCCTCATGCTTATGTCCAGACTTAAAACCATCCGAGCCTACGGCCTTCTTAATTATGTAGGCTGATGTGAGAATCGATGACAAAAAGCCCACGCGACGCCTCGCCGGGTAGTGGCCGAAGCGGACCTGCATTAGCGGCGGATCGCAAAGTCACCGAAATGGTACCACGTTGTTTAGGGCGGGGGACCGTTCCGGACGAGTCGCAACGTATGGAAACTTTGAAGTGCCAAAATAGAGCATTCTGGACTCGGACAGATTGACGTGGTCTATACTAATCAGGAACTCCCCGCGTTGCCCCCGGCGTACCAGTAGGTTGAGAGTGAGCTCAAACTCTCGTCCAAGTTGCGCGTGGCAGCTGAACGACTCCCAGAGCCTCGTGTCCGGATATACCCTCGACGACTATTAGCTTATGAACTTTGATTCTATATCCAATCGCAAATGGGGACATGAATGTCAAGAGTCAGCTTGTATCTCAAGTTTCTCTGCACCATCGGCCGGCGCCATTTGCTTTCTCGCGTGTTAGTGCTGAGGCTGTCGCTCCACACGGAACCCGCCCTGCTAAGTACTTGGCTGCTGCTTACACGGGTACCTGGCCGAGAAAGGCATGCCCGGGACCATTTAAGCAAAAAACAAGCGATTCCTTGTACAAATAGTGTCGATAAGTACAACGTAAAAAAAAGGGTTAAATGAGTGGACAGGGCTGATTGGCACCCGACTCTCGGAGATATTTGGCCGTCTGCCTCACCTCGATCCTTCGCCGACGCCCCGTTTAGCTCAATGTAAAGAAACGGAGTTGCGTGAGCAACGTAATTTGTTCATAGTTGCTGAAGGCAAAGTAAAAGTGGCCAAGTATATAAGATTCCAGCAGAGCCCTCCCGAACATGAAGTAATTCTCGTCCCTCTAAGCCACAGACTCCCATCTCTCCCGTCCGACCTCTTCTTTCTGCACATAAGCTCTCCGCAGAGAACCAAAAACAAAATGCTCGCCAAGCTGAGCATCATCGGCACCTTGTGCCTGGCTCTCGCCGCCGCCAAACCCCTCGACATGGCCGACACCATTACCACCGTCGCGGCGCCGACGCCCACCGGCGACAGCTACGACCCGTCGGACCTCGACCCTGCCAACCGCGCCCCCGTCACGGCCGTGCCCCGCATCGTGCCCGAGGAGGAGGCCCGCAAGAGCCTGTCCCTCGGCACCGCCGTGGGCGGCGCCCTCGACCTACCGCCGGCGCCGACCGCCGGGCCCGAGGCCATGGACGTCGCGGCGGCGGCCAACAATGCGTACATTACCATTGTCAACAAGCACAACGCGGCCATTACCACGGTGCACGTCAGAGGCGAGGGGCCTGCACCCAAGGGCAACGTCGGCGCCGGTAAGCTGAACAAAGGCCAGCACGGCATCTTTACGGTCGCTCATGGCTGGAGCGGCCATGTCGCTCTCAACGTGGCCGGAAAGTAGGCAGCCCCGAGCGCAAATGAGGACACACTGCAAGTGCGAGAATGCTAATCGAATTTAGGTCTGTGACTACGGGAGACGAGTCTCTGATTGAAGGCAGCTTCAAGAACCAGGGCCACGGCTTCATTGGCGACATCAACGTCAGCTACGTGTAAGTGATACACCCAGTTCCTGTTGTTGGAAAAACACTGACGTTACATTGCAGCGATGGATTCAGCGTTCCTGTTCTCTGCTGGTGCAACCAGAACAAGAAGACGGCCGGCTGCTCCAAGAACCTCTTTGCCCTCGGCCACTGCCCCGTAAGCCAGCCTCCATCCCCAGACGTCGCTCATCTCGCTAACCACAATTCATGTGCCGAATCACAGAAGTCCAACGGCCAAGGCTCGTGCAAGAACCCCAACCGTGGCAAGCCCGGCGTCAGATCGCCTGCCGCCTTCTTCAAGCCTTGCTTCTACCCCGGCGGCGCCTACACCTTTGACAATGACAGCGCGGCCAACAGCCTCAACGGCCGCTGCTCCAAAGAGCACTACACCTGCTGCGTTGGTAACGGCTGCCGCCCATAAATGTGGGCTATGCTGTTGCTTCTTTGAGTATGATACTATTCGTGGACGTGGTAGGCGGAATGGCGAGAAAAGGTTGTACATATCGGTGTCAAAGTGCATCTATCTAGTATATAAAAACAACTTCGGTATAAAAGAATTACTGCTACACTGATCTGTTTCGGGGCGAGTCGCCACAGTAGCCGTTAGTCGAAAAAGACAGAGACAAGGCACGAACGTGGCTTTGGATCGATGCGATACGTTAGTCTCGATCCAAGCCGCCTTGGATGCTGCTAGAGTCACGCCACCTATATTCTACGGCGTTGTGACCACATTCGCTGAAATCACTACTCCAATGTTTGCATCTGTCTACTGCAAAGATAGTACATCATTCTCTCTACTGTGTACGCTGGTGGAGAGCGACGCCGCCTGCTCACGCCCTGGCATCCGCTTTTTCACGGGTAGTCTTTCATTCCTGCCGACTTGCCGCTACGATCCTTCAGATACATGAACCGCTCATCGTCTCTGATGATCGGCGGCAAGTCTTCATTGTCCTGTAGCCGCTCAAACTTATTCCCTGTACGACCCCATATATCAATGCCATCGCGCACGGCGTCCGCTATGCGATCGCGATCTCGAAACTTGTCGCCGTTCATCCACTTGTGTGAGAAGCTCGCCATCTTATTCAGATATAGCTCAACCGAGTCAAAGCAGCTACTACAGTGCCAGCCTGAATTGGGAAACTTTCCTGAATCTAGCCAGCGTGAGATGAAGTTGCCGCCACGGCTGCCGCGTAGGCTATTCGGCATCAGTGTGCGCTGCCCGTCATAGTAGGTCGCCTGCGGGTGGTGCCACTCAGGGCCAATGCTCTCAAACTGGAACGAGTAATAGAAGAAGCGCGTATATAGGGTCAAACGGCGAGGAAAGTTGCAAGCGCGAAGGACGCGGAGTGTCTCTGGTCGTGGGATCTCGTCCATGTCGGCGACAACCATGACGTCGCCCAGTCGCGGGGCGCGCGGATCGGTGCCGACCAATTTGGGAAAGACTTGGTCGTAGCTGGCGTCACGTTGAAAGTACTCAAAATCCCAGGTACGCTGTGGACGGAAGCCACCAGGAAATTCGAGCTCGTGGTAGAGCATCTTGTCGTGGTACTTGGCAAAGCGGTCCCAGCTCTCTTTTGCTAGCAGCGGCTTGTCATGGCCGTGAAAGGTCTTTGGTGACTCTACGATGATGAAGAGGTCGACTTCATCGTAGAGTGAGTCTAGACGAATCTCGAGCCAGTCGAGCTCTGTGTTGATCATTGTGAGGTCGTAAATTTTGCGACGTGCCCCAGCAGTTGCGGCGGGATATGGTGTGAAGCCATGCGCGGCGCAGAGCTCGTGAACCTCGGGCGAGTCGTGAAGGGTGCCCGTCGCCAGCAGGTCTTCTGAGCCGAAAAAGAGTCGCGAGAGGACAAAGGCAATGGAGACAAAAGTTCCAAGGCCGAAGAGTAGTCTGTAGGTCTGCTTGCTCGGCAGCCTCGGTAATGGTGTAACCATGCAAATGCGCGCGGAAGCGCTGACAGAGTAGACTAGGAATGATCTTCGTTAAAGTGATAGAGCTGTTGGAGACGGAACAATCAAACTAGAAAGAGAAGACCAGTTGCTGACAGTCACTCGGCGAAGTTAGACACCTGGGCAGCAATGTGCAAATTTGGCGGCAAGTTGTTGCCAGTGGCTACACAGGCGAGGGAAACCGCCTCTGTTTTCATAAAAATGGTCTCGTTCGGGGTGGGCTACCTATCGCTGGACACGGCCGGAGCCTAACCCCTGACAAGGCTCCAGGTAATATTGGTCTCCATTAACGACGGCAATATTTCGAACACTTTCTAAAAGTCCGGCTACGAGCTACTCTGAGCCATCAGGCTGGGTGCAGCCTGGTGCGGGTGCCGCAGAGATCAGTCGAGGCTTCGGCCCATCACCTGTGTCCCACTTTGCCAAAAAGAAATCGCACGTACGAGAGCCAGTAAAACCGCCTTTTCGTATGGGTTACTGTGCCCCGATGCCTCGACAGTTCTTGTCACTTGACGCGGTGGTCGAAGTGGTCCCGGAATGTAGCGGGCGACGACCGCCCAGGAAGCTGGCGGAAGATCTATACCATCAAGCGACAGGTGAGGCGCAGAGTCAACTCGACAGGGGACAGCCCCGGCAGCGAGCGGCCCGTAGAGCCTAACTGGGCGTGGCTGCGCTGCTGGGCAAAGGTTAGCGCAACGCAGGGGCGAGGACAATCTCTTATGGTAGCATCCGGGCCCGTGTCTTCTCGCCTAGGTATATAGCCACACCGGCGACGAGGCCACTGTCGTGATCCTGCTCAAGAGTTATTCGAGGCAGAATTCGCACAGTTACTACTTTTACCGCTGCGTTGCAGGATCCGTTGCAAGCGTCGCTTGATTACGTCTCAAGAAGGAGAGTCGGCTAGGACTCCCATCGGTGATTGCTCTCCACGCCGACTCCACACAGCCACCGCGTTTTTTGTTTTATTTACAAAGTAGCCTTGTAATATATCGGTCTCGTATGCCCGAGGTATGTATGTGTCCACAGGAATCATTTTGGCAGCTACCTTAGCACCTTAGTTATGCGGTCGGATCAGTCTAGAGCCCGAACTCGCCCCGCTCGCACGCGAGC